>JADBJO010018609.1:30000-34981 GCA_016801955.1 Conus betulinus | reverse complement strand
AGGAGCGAGAGGATGGGGCTGATGATTGATAATGTTCGGACGGGGAGCCTTCTTTCGGGGGTCCCGGGGACCCCGGTGACACGGAGGCGTGAGATGATTGAAGAGCGACCCCCCCGTGGGTGATGAGAGAACGCGGCCTCAGAGGAGTTGGGAGGAGCGGAGGAGGGGGAGAGGAGTGAGAGGATGATGAGGGGGAGCGTGAGGAGGAGGAGCACGAGATGGAGAAGCAGGTGAGGTGAGAGAGAGAGAGCCCCAGAGAGAAGAGGCGAGAGAAATGAGCTAGAGCGAGGGGGAGAGAGAGAGAGAGAGAGAGCGAGAGGGTGTGTGTGTGTGTGTGTGTGTGGTCTGCGTGTGGGTATGGAGGGGGAGGGGGAGTCAGTAGGATTTACTAAACCTTCCCCTCCCAGTCACTCCCCCTGGATTGTAGGAGACTGACGGAAACCTCTAAAGAGTGTGCGCGCTTGTGTGTGTGTGTGTGTGTGTGTGTGTGTGTGTGTGTGTGTGTGTGTGTGTGTGTGTGTGTGTGTGTGTGTGAGAGAGAGAGGGGGGGGGTCGTATTCTATCTCTTCTCTCTCCCTCTCTTTCTCTCTCTCAACCCAACAGCAACACAGCCTCGACTGTGAAGAAAATTATAGCTATAATACCTAGGTAGACAACAACAACAAAAACCACAACAATAACAGTAACGACAACAACACCAACATCAACCCCGGTAAGTTAGACGTTGGACATTGTTAGAATCACAGCTGGCCGGATAGACTCTATTCTGGTGAAGAACCAGGAACAGGTCTGACATCGAGAGGACTACAGCAAAGACCATTCCAGTGACCATGACCTTGTCACGATGAACTTTAAAGAACGGTTCTAGAACAACAGGAAAGTTAGGGGGAGGTTGGGGGGAGGGGAGGGGTCTCAAACTCAATCTCGACAAACTCCAAAATTCACGACATCGCTGAATAATTCCAAGCAGCTACGGCATAGTAAGAAAAATTCGCCCCAGTTTCCACTGTAAGATGTGAAAGGTATCACAATCCATTTCAACCAAGTAATGACAGAAACAGCAACGGGCTGTCCCAGGGAGATGCCGATGGAAGTCGAAGCCACGGATCACAAGCAACATCAGTCCTGGAGATGGGTGCTACTAGGAGCCAATCGTACAAGAAGGTTGAGGGGGAGGGGAGAGGGGGGGGGGGACAAAGACAGCGCTGAAAACAAGAGGAGGATCCATCAATAAAAGGAGTACATGTAGCAGTATAATGTGTCAGCTCACCACACATTTAGTACAGAAACAAACCCAGGCGTTCTGTACCATACGTTAAAATATTAAAATCAGCATGCGAATGATCGTTGACAATGAAACATTCAGACTGGGCATGATGAGCGAGTGTGTGTTAAAAAAAACAAATGGAGTGGGGAGGCAAAAAAAAAAAAGGGGGAAAAAAGAGGAGGATGGACTCAATAAAAATGCAAAAAAAAAAAAAGGGGGGGGGGGGAGGAGGATGGAGGTTGGAGACCCCCCAAAAAGAACAGAAGAAAAAGAGAGAAAGGATCAGTCAAGAAATGAAGAAAGAATGCAAGAGAACTCTAAATCACAGAACAAAAGTATGAGGACACGGAAGCAAGGCTAGACAACAATACAAAGAAAGCTTTGAAGGTTGTGTGTAAACAGACTTGACCCAAACAAAAGCGAAATAAGTCAGAACCTTTCCGGACAACGACGGCAACTGTCTCATACACGGAGAAGACATCACAAAAACACGGGCTGAATAATAGAGAGCTGTGAACTCTATACAATACACAGAGGAAAGGCAATCCACGCGTGCTAACGCTACAGGATTTATCCACCAAGGATGACTTTCCAATGCTTCTTGAAAAAGTCACACGTGATATCGATGAAATCTGGGAATCTTGCAAGCATCGACAACATCCCTGCAGAACTCTTGAAACATGACAGAGAGGCAGTCACTGTCATGGTAACTGCTATCTGCAACAAATCTGGCACATTGGCGAGTGGTTCAATCCTTGAACTCAACTGCTATTCGTCACCCTTCCACAAACTGAAGTCCTCCAACTGGCAGAGCTGTGATGATTATGACAAATCGCGACGTTATTACAAACTGCGATGCGTAAAAAGCTGTCAGGTTGATCCGCCATGCCAGCAAAGTAATCCCCAGAATCATTCTGAAGAGAGCACAGTCGCACACAGAGAACATTACTGCCGAAGAACAGGCTGGATTGCGCCAGGGCAGAAGTACCATTGAACAGATCCCTTTGTTATTATCATTATTATTATTACTTGCATATTATTATTATTGTTGTTATTATCATTACTATCAGTATCATTACTATTATCATTATCATGAATACTTATATAGTGCCTATCCTCGGCTGGAGACCAAGCTCTAAGCGCTTTACAATCCATACTCGTTTACACAACGGGGCTGCCTACCTGAATAGTGCCGGCTGAAGAGCTGCCAGCTGGCTTCTTTTTTCAGTCGTTTCCTGTGTCATCCAGTCCATATCATTCAATATAGTTCACTCAGTTTTCTTTATTTCCTTCATTCTTTCAATTTCTCACGCAGGGTGCATGCTATGTATAAAACGTATCATCTATACCAACGACCAAAACTGGCCTTCTCTTCCGAAAATTAGTGATGGGATTTTAAGTGTGTGCAAGATGTTATGCGTGCGTTCACACACGGAACATCGGTTTATAGTCTAATTCGAAGGACTGTATGGAAACCGGCAGATATGGAGGAAGCTGAAGAAATATTCTACGGTCAGTGGTGCCCAATTGAGTTGAGAGAGAGCGAAGAGAGAGAGAGAGAGAGAGAGAGAGAGAGAGAGAGAGAGAGAGAGAGAGAGAGAGAATCAGATATTACCATATTCAAAATATGATCTTACCCAGTGCCCTGTAAAGTCTCAAATAGGTATCTTTATTCAGATAAGGAGAACATGATTTTACCAATCCTACCATCTGATTGTCTTTATTCATAACATTATAAATGTGTGAGTCAAAGTACAATACTTCATCACATGTGACTCCTCAGTCCTTCTCTGTATCTGTATGTACATGTATTGCTTGACAAATTCAAATTGTGCGTTATTTTTTCAACGTGCAAAACATGAAATTGATCACCGAAACATATATTCACTTGACCAGATGTGTAAGTCATCAAGTTTTGTTGAGTTGTTTTTCTTTTATAACATCATTACTTCAACGTTTCTTTAAATTTCAGAATAGTCTGCAAATATTTTGCAGGCACTTTGTAACAATGCGGAAAATTATTGATTGAAAACGTCAACTGTAAATAGAGCAGTTCCCAAAAGGTACTTCAATAAGGAAATCCACTGACGACCTGAGAGCTACCTCAGATTTCTGTTCCTATTTTGGGGACGCATCTCTTAGAAAATTTCAGATTATACACTTTACTGCTGACAGTATTAACAGACAATTTCAATCACAATCTCTCATGAGCTTCCGAATCAAAAGCTTTTTTTTTTTTTTTTAATCAGCCTAGACTACCAATATATCAAGTAACTAGGGAAAGGTTAAAAGAAAACAAACTGAACGTATGCATGTGGGTATGACGCATTCTCTCTCTCTCTCTCTCTCTCTCTCTCTCTCTCTCTCTCTCTCTCTCTCTCTCTCTCTCATCACATACACACACACATGCATACATGAATTCATGCATGCATGCACGCACGCACGCATATATGCAAACATGCACACACACACACACACACACACACACACACACACACACACACACGCGCGCGCGCGCGCGCGCGCGCGCGCGCACAAGCGCACACAGCCAATCAAGTGATTAGATGATCATCACTTGCTTCTGCAGCTCTCGCTAACACACACACACACACACACACACACACACACACACACACACACACCCACACACACGAGCGAACGCACACACAGCGCGCACACACACACACACACACACACACACACACACACACACACACACACACACACACACACATATACGCACACGCACATACACACACACACAAGTACACGCGCACAGAGCCAATCAGGTGATTAGATGATCATCACTTGCTTCCGCAGCTCTGGCTAAACACACACAAACACACGCACACGCACATGCACATGCACACGCACGCACCAGCGCACACACACACACACACACACACACACACACACACACACACACACACACACACAAAAATTACTCCATCCCATGATGATGGGAGGTGGCTCTCTTTTGCCTGTTTTCATTGTCACAAAGGAGTAACCACTGCCCGTAACTAAAATCCAAGGGAGATCATTTATACCTTGGAAATGTTTCTTGATAACATTTTATAAAGAACTTAATAATTTGAGAGCAGTAATTGCATTTTCTTACCCTTTTGTTAGTTTTGAATATTGATTTTACTATAACAAAATTTATAGCAATAACACAAAACAGATCAAAATGAAAACTTAAATAAAGTATTGAAAATAAGCATATTGAAAAACAGTTTTGTAAAAATACCAACATGCATCCCTGTTTTTAATTACAATAAATTTACGTTTGAATGAAACTTTTCTGAAAGCCAGTAAGATCATACTTTTAGGGATCACTTCAAAAGTATGTTCTGCCGAGATGTCAGGTAACACTGACAGGACCGTAACCCTGCGATGAGGAGACACAGCCACCCTTCTGAGCGCGAAGGGGGTGCGACTGACTGTTGGCTCAAGCGGTTAGTCTGCACCATTGATGAACGTTCCTTTCTCCCATAAGTGGAGACTGGAGGAAGGGGTGGCAGTCTGAGCAGTTACGGACTTGACTAGGCTGTAGCCTAACCATATTAATCTAGGCCTAGCCTAATCTTGTTTCCTTCTACACCTACAGTCACACACTCGCAAACCAGCCACTTTCTCAAGGCTTTTCAAAGCTGTGTGCTGATGCCTGAGGAATACCTTCCCATATCATGTCCACTCATTCCATACAGTGTAAAA
>JADBJO010018609.1:15000-17500 GCA_016801955.1 Conus betulinus | reverse complement strand
CATGCAGGGTGTGTGTAACATGTAATCCATCCTGATTTCAGCACCGCCATCAGTGATAGCTTTGGTGACAGGAAGATGTGATTGTTGTCAGGTTCACTGTCCAGCATATGTCCATCAAGAGATGGACATACCTTGCCTCCATCTCCATGCAAGATGACATGGAAAAGGGCACCAGGAAAACCTATGCCCTGTGTGTGTGTGTGTGTGTGTGTGTGTGTGTGTGTGTGTGTGTGTGTCTAGTCAAAATTTTACTTTGTGAGATGGTATGTTGATTAAACTGAATATGACCTGCTTTTTTTTTTCCCAACAATTCATCTACAAAACAAGAGAAAATGAAGACTGAAAATCTAAAAAGAAAAGAAAAAAAATATGAAAACATATCTGAATTTTTAAAAATAAAGTGAATTGTCTACACTATGAACAAAGACAACAAATTTGTGATCATGCACCCCTTTCCGCACTATCACTCACTCTCATGCATGTGACAACACGCTGTGTACCAATGAGTGTGAGTGAATGTGTGTGTGTGTGTGTGTGTGTGTGTGTGTGTGTGTGTGTGTGTGTGTGTGTGTGTGTGTGTGTGTGGGAAATAACCAAGTGTACGCACATACTCTCCTGCAATAAGCATAGGTTTCCTGTTTGTATACAACAATTTCTATTACAAAAAGCAAACATACACTCGCCCATGCATGTGCACATGCACACACACACACACATACACACTCACTCGTCTAATATCACGATTAGTGGAAAGACGTTAAATAAATGACACACACACACACACACACACACACACACACACACACACACAACACACACACACACACATAACATGCACACACACACACACACACACACACACACACACACACACACACACACACACACACACACACACACACACACACACACACACACACACACACACACACACACACACACACACACACACACACACACACACACACACACACACACACACACACACACACACACACACACACACACACACACACACACACACACACACACACACACACACACACACACACACACACACACACACACACACACACACACACACACACACACACACACACACACACACGTGCGTGCGCGCGCGCAAACACACACACACACAAACACACACACACTCACTCACACTCATTCACACACACTTACTCATTATAGTGATGATATAATGTGTTCTAGTAGTTTACACTTCAGGTGTAGATTTTGGTGATGCAGTTGTCACGTGTAGTCATATCCACTGATTTGCTGGAAATTTTCCTCTCTACTGACTGACTGACATTTTCCTCAAAATTTGACTTAATTGTCTAACGTGTCCAATTCAAACAGTGCAAAAAATACATAATATTTATAACTCTATGAAAACATTGATTACACACACACACACACACACACACACACACACACACACACACACACACACACACACACACACACACACACACACACACACACACACACACACACACACACACACACACACACACACACACACACACATTTTACACACATAGACACACACACACACGCGTGCACACACACACACACACACACACACACACACACACACACACACACACACACACACACACACACACACACACACGCACGCACGCATGCACATATGCACACACATGCACACACACACACACACACACACACACACACACACACACACACACACACACACACACACACACACACACACACACATACAAATTACTTCATCCCATGATGATGGGAGGTGACTCTCTTTTGCCTGTTTTCATTGTCACAAAGGAGTAACCACTGCCCGTAACTAAAATCCAAGGGAGATCATTATAGCTTGGAAATGTTTCTTGATAACAGAGCAGTAATTGCATTTTCTTATCCTTTTGTTAGTTTTGAATATTGATTTTACTATAACAAAATTTATAGCAATAACACAAACAGATCAAAATGAAAACTTAATAAAGTATTGAAAATAAGCATATTGAAAAACAGTTTTGTAAAAATACCAACATGCATCCCTGTTTTTAATTACAATAAATTTACGTTTGAATGAAACTTTTCTGAAAGCCAGTAAGATCAGATCATACTTTAGGGATCACTTCAAAAGTATGTTCTGCCGAGATGTCAGGTAACACTGACAGGACCGTAACCTGCGATGAGGAGACACAGCCACCCCTTCTGAGCGCGAAGGGGGTGCGACTGACTGTTGGCTCAAGTGGTTAGTCTGCACCATTGATGAACGTTCCTTTCTCCCATAAGTGGAGACTGGAGGAAGGGGTGGCAGTCTGAGCAGTTACGGACTTGACTAGGCTGTAGCCTAACCATATTAATCTAGGCCTAGCCTAATCTTGTTTCCTTCTACACCTACAGTCACACACTCGCAAACCACCCACTTTCTCAAGGCTTTTCAAAGCTGTGTGCTGATTCCTGATGAATACCTTCCCATATCATGTCCACTCATTCCATACAGTGTAAAACA
>JADBJO010018609.1:0-2500 GCA_016801955.1 Conus betulinus | reverse complement strand
AGCTGATATTTCTACAGTTCATTCTGCATTTATCTACATCATGCCTGTACAATAACCAGGCAGTGAACAAAAGAATTTGGAGAGAGGCTTAAACAGATTAAATGTTTACGGAATACATTTGTACTAGTGCGTACAGCTCAGTGTTAAGCTGCTTTTTACCTTTTCACATATCACCTTAACACAAGACCCCTCCCACCCTTCATCTGACCTTGATTCAACAAAGCAGCAGTCGAAGGAACATGTTTCTGTCTGTACGTCTGTCTCTCTAACTTCAATGTTTTGACACAGCCCTTTCTAAATGTTCCCTTTGAATGACAGTAAAAGAAGGTCATGCTTAAGATGCTATAGTACACTGGTAAACAATAAACATTTCACATTTATGCTGACATAATCTATCATTAGCACAATATTAACTTGAACCCATCAGGACTATTCTTATTGCGTCAATCATATCCAATTTCCTAGTGTGTCCATCATGTTCATAGCTTATTCTGTCCAGCATGTTCATTCTGATTGCACATGTCATGTTGTGCACTGTGTCCATCCATTGAATTTTCTCACTGTGCCAGCCATGTTATTTCTTACTGTGCCAGGCAGTCTGATTTCCTGTCATGTCAACTGTCTTAATTTCTTACTGAGTTAGTTCAGTTTCTTGCCACATCAACTGTCTTAATTTCTTACTGAGTTAGTTCAATTTCTTGCCATGTCAGCCAATTTCATACTATATCTGTCATGCTAGTACTGTCACCCATATTTGCTGCTTACCATGTCAGTTGTGTTAATTCATTACTGCATAGTTACATCAGTTTCTTACTGTTCCAATAACATTGATTTCTTACCATGTCAGTTGTGTTAATTCATTACTGCATAGTTACATCAGTTTCTTACTGTTCAAGTTATGTTGATTTCTTACCATGTCAGTCGTGTTAATTCATTACTGCATAATTACATCAATTTCTTACTGTTCCTGTTACGTTGATTTCTTACCATGTCAGCCAAGTAAATTTTTTACTGGCTCAAACATGCTAATTTCATATTACATCATGCTAGTCTAATATTGTCATTCATGTTATGTGAGACAGTCACACTAATTCAGTACCTCATCAACCATGTTAATTTCATGTTTATGTCAGTCATGCTAATTTATTACTATGAGCCATGCTAAAGGTAGACAACAATATATATCCACCTATATGTATGCATTTTTCAGACAATACAACATGTTCTATTTTGAAGGACTTCGCAACATTTTTTTTTCTAAACCAAAATGAAACAGCATATTCTAGTTTGAAAGAATTGTTCTTGTTTAACATGTGTATAATCAACATGTACAAGTCCTTTTTTTTAAGTCCCCCAACACACACACACACACACACACACACACACACACACACACATATGCATGTATGTATATCACCAACATGCACATGCAAATTACCAATAACAGCAGGTCATTTATTAACAAATACTGAAGCGCTTCACTTTTTATATGCTGCAATTAAGGGATAAGCGACAGCATGTAATGACAGAATGCTTTCAAAGTGAAGACTGTCTCTCCAGCAGCGTTAGACTTCACTGTCTCAAATAAAACAGCAGGAAAAATATCAACCATTCACAGAAACACAGATAAAAAGGAGCATGCTTCACAATCACGTTTTGAGATTATCATCATATTGTCCATAGCCCAACCAAAAATGGAGGCCATATTTTAAAGTACACAATGTTCTAAATGTGCAATGTTAAATATGAACTTGTGATACACAGTAAGGTTGATTCCACTGGCAAGAAAAAAAAAACGAAAACAAAAATAAAAGACATGCAACCACACTTTTGCTGGGTAAACAGTAAATCAAGTCCATATATAAATATCACCATGAGTACATTACAGTGAGTCTGTCATACAAAGAATGCGGCGATTACAGTCTCATCCTCATTAAAAGACATGGTTACAGTCCATCCAATCAGTGGGAATGGCCATCGCCACAGCTTCTAGCATCACATGTCTCATTGTCAAATAATTGACTGCCTTCAAAGCAATGCTAAAGCAGACTCACTTTAATAAACACAACAAAGTATTTTGTTCAACAGTCCATGGAACTTAGAAAAGTCGTGTGATTCTGTTATAGCAGCGAAAATGAACATGGGGTGGTAACAAAATGAGGGTGAGAGTTCAGTCTTCCTGTCTATCGCAATCATCATCAACATGCAAGGGAGATCATAAATTTTGTCAATTTAAAATAGATTACCTCCCTTGAAGGATCATTCGGTGGGTCTTGGCTATTTCCCGTTAATTAAATTGTAGTGTTTTACACACACACGCACACACACACACACACTTACACACACCCACGCACATACACACACACACACACACTTTTCACTCTCAAGACATTTTCTTTCTTTTCGTGAACTGGGCAAAAATGTTACAAACATGACTCCTTTAAAAATTTGAAGCTCAAATGTGGAGCAACAAAAAACAAGCTTTAAAAAGTGAAGAAAA
>JADBJO010018608.1:32500-34984 GCA_016801955.1 Conus betulinus | reverse complement strand
GTGTCCCAAGCCGGGCATTAGTCCACCATGTACGGGTGCCACGCCCAGAGCGAAGTGACAGCGGGCCCCCCCCAACGGCGGCGCTGATTGATGCCGACAACCAAAGCGGTTGGTCGTGGTGGTGGTTGGTGGTGGTTGTGGTGTGGTGAGTGGCGTCCTTACGGGTAAAGGCGCAATCAGCGTGCAGGCCATCAATATGGGTGACCATACTTGGGAGCACTACAATGGTGGTTGATTAATTATTGAGGTTGGCTTACCCGTTCGATGTTGATATGTCGCGTTCCGCTTTGTTACGTTTGAGAGAGAGAGAGATAGAGAGAGAGAGAGAGAGAGAGAGAGAGAGAGAGAGGGAGGGAGTCTGATAGAGGAAGGGAGGGAAGGATGGATGAAGACCAGAGACAGACAGACAGATAAAATATAATAGACCGACTGACCCACAGAGAGACGATGAAAGCGAAGAGGTGGAAGAGAGAGACAAGAGAGAGAGAGTGATAGAGAGAGGAGAGAGAGAAAAAGCGAAAGGTTGGTAGAAAAGGAGAGATCTACGGTAGATAGATAGAGTATAGAGGGGTTTTTTAATGGAAGGAGAACAAATTCGATAAGATGAGAGACATTACCGAAACAAAAATGAAAAACAGAGACATAAACTGAGACAGAGACAGACAGCACAACAGAACATCCAGCCAGCCTAAAACAAACACTGACAATGATAGGCACACATAACATACAGATTGACGACAACAAACATACAGAACAACCAAAGATTATGATTAAGAGAGATAGAGAGAGAGAGAGAGAGAGAGAGATAGAGAGATAGAGAGAGATAGAGAGATGCATATAGTTAAGAAGAACACAATGTGGCGGTGGTGAGTAGGGGATGGAGTCTTCGAAGAGGTGACGGGAGGCAGGTTGTTTATGGGTGGGTGGGGGTGGTTTTACAAAGTTCTCTGCGCTGTGTGTGTGTGTGCTGAATGTACAAGACTCCTTTTGAATAAGCCATAAGCGCCTGGTAGTCTAGCACGCAACACCGACTGAACGAACACGCACAAGTGGTGCTACTACGTGAGTGGTGGAACACGCTCAGACCCAGTCATGTAGAACGTCTGACCTACCAGACCAACGAAGCCCAGGGTCTTCTTACATACAAGACTTCATACATCCGGGTACCCATGACCGACGTCGTCGCCAGCGTGGACAAAAGGTTTTCGGCAACAAATTATTCTGACACACCTTGCTGGCTCTTCTTTCAGCTGTGGCCATAGCTGTGTGTGTGTGTGTGTGTGTGTGTGTGTGTGTGTGTGGCGGTGGGGCATTTGGCGTTGGATCGACGACGAAGACGAAGCTGTGAGTATCTTGATTATAGCGGAGTGAAGAAAGCGTTTAAAGACGTATATGGCTGAGAGGTTTTATGAGGTTTATGAATTCTCCTAAGCAGTTGTGTCCGCCCCTGAAGAAGGTGTACAAGTTTAGTTCATCATAATATTGACTGACTGACTGACTGATCGAGGGAAATCAGGTTTGTTTGTGTTTTTTTTTTTGTTAGATGAACTGAGTTTGCACTGACTGTTGATACACATGATGTCTGATTCGGAATACGATTTTAAGTTTTAAAGATATTGAATTTTATGTTGGAGTTAGATTAAGTTGTGAAACCTTTTAAACTAGACAAAGTCATGTGACAAAATGATCATAGTAGTCCTTTCCTTCCTGTCTCCTCGTCTTCTTCTTCTTCTTTCTTCTCGATTGGATTGTGTGGTGTGAGAGAGAGAGAAAGAGAGAGCGAGAGAGAGAGAGAGAGAGAGAGAGAGAGAGAGAGAGAGAGAGAGAAAATTGGCATATCAAATGTCTATCCCCCTTTTTAGACAGTACTAACTATCACGAAGTGCCCAGCACAAAAAAGCAAACTACATCAGGTCTGTAGTGTTTGGTACCCGCTAGTAACCTACCGTTGCCTAACGGTACAGAATGCTGGTCTGTACATATCTGATGTCAAAGTAGTTATCATGAATCAATTAAACAACTTCTTCAGTATCAAACTCGATGTAAGGGACTCGACGAAACACACGACCCCCCCAAAAAAAATATGAAATAAAAATGTCTGTTTACATCGTTTCTGTTTTTGCTACGTTGACGTAGAGAAAAAGGAACGCGCATCCGTTTGAAGCTGAAATGCTGATTCACTTGATGTTGAAGTTGTTGTACACTGAAACGATTCGTACACCAAGTAGCGGTGGGGTTTTGCTTGTTACTTTGTGTCCGCGCGTGTTGGTTTGCCTCTCGTCAGCGACAGAAGAACCCCGTTTAGCGATACCTCCCCCCAACCCCCCCCCCCCCCCCCCCCTCCCTTCCCGTCCCTCCTTCCACCACTTTACCTTCCAGTGACCTTCTCTGAGCTATTCTTAGCATGCTCACTGGCCAGTGGCGAAAGGAGAGGACCCATTGATTGTCGCTGTTGAATTGTCGGTCATGTCAACACTCTGAGAA
>JADBJO010018608.1:17500-20000 GCA_016801955.1 Conus betulinus | reverse complement strand
GACACTAGATCGCCTTGCAGAAATGACAAATACAGAGCACACAGAAGGAACAAGGAGAATTCTGTTAAATATTTTAAACTGGCCCAGCTAGTCCATTTTGGCCTTGTTTAATCAATTTTCTAAATCCTCCAGATTCTTACTTCTACACCATAAAAGAAATGTTTTCTCGTTAGGATTGTCAAATCTAGCATATCGTCATATCAGAAAGAAGGCTGTCTCCTTGTTTCTTCTGTGTGCTCTGTATCGTCATTTCTGCCAGGCGTTTTTGGTGTTGCAAGCAGCATTCGTTTGGAGTTATGGGCCTGTAAATATTTCATCATGGCGGCTAGAGTTACTCTACTTAGTTTTTATTCATTAATTCCTTTGTCAAATAGATACAGAATCCTGACAAACCTACCGATCGGATAAGTATCAAAATGATTTAAAAGATTTAATAAACAAGACTGAAAAAGGGGTCTAGCTTCAAATGTATCATAGAATTCTCGTAACAGTGTTTGAAAAGTTTGCAAGTCATTGATAGTGATAAGTGTAATTTCTATAACAGTGAGAAATACTCGAACAGTCACTATTTAGGGTGTTTTGAGTTTGCTTATACTTTCGTGTGTCCTCAGGCGGTCTGGGCCTCAGTGGAGCGGTGACCTACGCCATCAGGATTGAACAGGACGAGAACTACATCAACGACCTGGAAGGGAACACGACTTTCAGTTCGACGTCTCCTGGTCCTTCGGGGTCAACATCGCCGGCTGCGCTCTCCTCCTCCTGTCCACGGCCATCGTTTCTGCCTTTGATAGGCCTCTGGCCCCCCAGCAGTCTGCCCCCACCTTCAGCAACCTCAATACCGCCGGAATGCCCATGGGGACAGCAGCACCTGCTCCGGGCACCGTGCACGTCTACGCCACTCCTGTTAACATGGCTGGCAATGCCCAGGTGATGTACAACGCTCCTCCCCCCACTTACTACTCCACCATCCCCGCTCAAGGTCAAGCGCAGGCCTCGGGGCCCATGGTGTTCAACTCCCCTGTCCCCGGAGGTACCAAGCAGTAGAGACGGAGGAGGCAGAACAAGAGGGGAAATGGTCAGAGTATGGTGGTCGTGTGTGTCAAAAACAGAATGTATTCCATCAAAGATGGATTGTTTTTAGCAAGAACGACCAGTCTTGACCAAAGCAAATGTTGCTATTTTTGTAAATAATTCTTGATCTTAACCATTGTCAACGCTTTTTGCTTAGCAGCATTTAGGCTACTTCTGTTGTTGAATAAAAAAAAGTTACTTCCCTTCCAACCATTAGGATAACTAAGCGAAGGGCGATTTTTTTTTTCTCTTTAATGCATTTAATTCATTATTGCTTTGCAATGCATTTATGTATTCAGATATCTGTTTTCTTAAGCTATCTTTTCTGGAAAATTTGGGAACCATTTGGATTTTTTTTATCATTACGAGAACTGCAGTTAATCAGTGATGGAGTGTCACTGTTAGGTATCAAAGTATGATCATCACTGTCGCTGAATTATAGGTGGGGTGTCTCTGTCAAGTACTACGGATGGATCGTGACTGTTACTGAATTACAGGTGGGGTGTCTGTCAAATACTGCGGGTGGATATTCACCGTCGTTGAATTATAGGAGGATTGTCTCTTTCAGATACCTTAAGTGGATCGTCACTGTCATTGAATTATAGGTAGATTGTCTTTGTTAGATACCACGAATGGATCGTCAGTCTGCCAGATTTATAGGTGGGGTATCTCTATCAGATACCACAGCAGGATCGTCACTGTTACTGAATTATAGGTGTGGGGTGTCTCTGTCAAATACCACGGCTGGATGGTCGCCGTTATTATAGATGTGGTGTAGCTGTTAGACACGCGGTGGACCGTCATCACTACTGGGGTTACTGACGAGGCGCAGCCAGGAACTGAAAGTTGCTTAACGACAAGGCCAACAACTTCTGTCTACAGAGAATTTCATAGACAAAATAATATACACAGTCAGGGGTAGGACTGGCTCTTTTCCATCGGGACGGAAATCGGTATTGAGAACGAACGAAGGGAGTTTCTGGAAACGATGCAGATTTAAGCAGAAAGATTAGTGATATCCTGGTTCGATGGGTGCCTGACTAAGACAGAAACGAGTCAGTCTGGGGAATGATGTATTCTGTCACCTTATTCACATATGCTTTTTTTGACATTTGTTAACACGTCCTTACGAATGGCAGTAGCATAAAATGCAATCTTGTGAGCACGATGAACACTTACATAAGATAAGCAGACTGAAACAGATTGAATCGTAACTATAAACAAGTGAAAATACACGTCAACACACAAAAAACAAGGTGGATATTATACCCTTACTTTAACTCCCTATAAGAAAATGGACAAGTATTTTTTTTTTTCTAACGAATACGCCTTATTCGGATGTTACAGGATAACACACAAATAATGCACAAAGCAATATTCGCCAGATCATAGTCAACGTGTTCATGCTGATTATGAGTTGGGAAGAATT
>JADBJO010018608.1:0-5000 GCA_016801955.1 Conus betulinus | reverse complement strand
GGTTACAGGGAACAGCAGTGGCGCTCCTGGCCATCTCCCTCTTCCACGCCGTCGTCAACTTCCTCACGGCCAAGCCCCCGGCCTTCAGGCTGCTGGGCATTGGCATTGGACTGGCAGGTACAGACAGACCCATCCCCGGGTGACGTCATCATACAGAACCATCAGACCAGCACAATGAATCATACCCGTGCCATGACCGGTGCTGGTCACTGGAAAAAAAAAAAAAAAAAAAAAAAAAAAGGAAGGCAGAGGAGCGAACAGTAGAGAAGTCTTTTTTTTTTTTCAGTTTCAGTTTCATCAAGGTGCCACTGCGTGTGCAAATTAGTCCATGTATGTTACACCACATCCGCTAAGTTTTGAGATCAATCTGCGCAGGATTTGATAAAGCTGATGAACAAATGAATTGAGAACTAAGACGAGTGAATTTAAGAAGAGGGTCTCTATATGACGTCGCAGATGTCTGACCTACGCATTAGCGCAACACGCCAGTCAGACCTTGTAAGGAAAAGGAGGCGAGGAGAAGTGGGAAAAAGAAAGGAAAGCAGGGAAAGTAGAGAACGAGGGGCAAAGAAGGGAAAAAGAGGGGGGGGGTAGGGGGACAGGGAAAGGGTGGACAATAGGCAAAGGGATAGAGAGTAGGTAAAGGGGAGAGAAGTAGGGAGGAGAAGAGAGCAAAGTAGTGATAGGATGGGAAAGGTAAGGAACGACAGAAAGAGTTGTAAAAGGATGAGGGAAATCTAAAATCTAGGGAAAGGAAGGAAAAAGTAAATGAAAGGGTAAGTTTACTCAGCACACTGGATATTGGAACCAAAAAAAAAAATCCAAGCAAAATGAACAAGATACAGGTACTGGAAATAAAAATCAAGTAAACTAGAGACTAACACAGCAGTTTGCAGCAAAATGGCTTGAAAGTTGATACTGGAATTGGTACCAAAATTAAGCAAAAAACAGGCTCAAAAATTACAAGTAGATTAAAGTGGACGTTAGCACAGGTGTCCTAAGCAGAGAGAAATGTTCTTGCAAGAAAACTAAACTCAAAATTGACGCATGAGTTTGCTGGCAAAGTAAAATTCCACAGGAGTTGCAAAAAAAAAAAAAAAAAAAAAAAAAGTCGACTTGAAAATACAGAAACTGCAGCCAAATGAACTAGATATGGGTTTAAGAATAGCAGGTTAAGTTAGCTGGAGACTCGGACTAGAACTGTTGAGCAAACTAAGCTGGAAATTGAATCAGAATTTGTTGGTTGCAGGAAACCTGAAGTGAGCATCTGAAGCATGGGTGAAATAGACGTTTTACACAAAAACGGTACTGCACTCGTCTGTATAGGAAACAAACACAAATGAAGCAATGGCTTCATGTATATGGACCAGTGAAATTTGCAATAAAAACAATTATTACTATACTGCCTATATAGAAAGAAATGAAATAAAGCAATGTCTTCGATGCATAGGGACCAGTCTAATTTGTAGCATGCAAAACAAGTCTTGGAAAAGAAATGTTTCTAATATATGTAATGTTCTACAAACATGCACGTTACGCAAAAATGAAAATGTAGCCACTGAACTTTTCTCTAACCGAAAAGGTAAAGCCGGCTGTACTGTGTGTTTTTTTTTTAATAAGAAATAAATACAGGACGGGGCTTTGTGTGTTTGTTTGTTTTTATTTACTGAATGACAATGGCAGTTTGGTAAAGCACAATACACTGACAGAGAAGCTGGGATTCCAAATCAGTTGTGTACTTTATGTCAGTCGTGTGCAGTCAATAAAGGACTTTGCAAAAAAAAAAAATGAAACTAAATAACATTATTTACAGAACTTTAGCGTTACAAAAACAAAATCTGTAGTATTACAAAGAAACTCATATTTCTTACTGTATCATGATGGGAGACATTGACATGTTTAACATTATTTTCTTTGGAAGGAAATCTTCAATGAGGCAGGGAACAGTAAACAATAGATAAGAAACATGTAAGGTAACTCTTTCTCCCATGATGAAATATTTACAGGCCCTTGACTCCAAACGAATGTTGTTTACGACACTAGATCGCCTAGCAGAAATGACAATAGAGAGCATATTGAAGAAACAAGGAGAATTCTGGGATATAATTTAAGCTAGACCCCATATCAGTCTTGTTTCTTTAATTTTCTAAATCCTCTAGATTCTGAATTCTACATTATTAATGAACTGTTTTCTCGTTAGAATTATCAACTCTAGCATATCATTGTATCAGAAACAAGGCTGTCTCCTAGTTTCTTCTTTGTGCTCTGTATTGTCAATTCTGCCAGGCGTTTTGGTGTTGCAAGCAGCATTCGTTTGGAGTTATGGGCCTGTAAATATTTCATTGTGGGGACAAGAGTTACTCTTCTTAATTTTTATCAATTCCCTTGTCAAATAGATACAGAGTCCTGATACACCTACCGATCGGACAAAAATATTTCAGTGACTAAAAGAAACAATAAACAAGACGAAAAAGGATCTAGCTTCAAATGTATAACAGAATTCTCGTAACAGTGTTTGAAAAGTTTGCAAGTCATTGTTATTATCGAATAATCGCTATCGAGTGTGCTTGAGTTTGCTTACACTTTTCTTGAAAGAGCTTAAAATATTCCGAAAATTAAATGTGTGAAACAGTTCTTCATTGTGGAGATCATAACATTTAACACTAAGGAGTGGAAAAAAACATGATATGCTAGATTTGCTCATTCTGATGGGGAAAATGTTTCATTTATAATGCAGAATAAATAAAACAAAACCTGCTCTAGTATGTCAGAGGAGGAGAAAGGTTAAAGACATGAAATTTAGAATAACATGTACCCGACTGTAATTAATTATCCAGACTACCAGTAGGAACAGTTCCCATACGCTGAACGAATAGAGAAAAGTCAGGTTAACGCCAAAAAGCACCCATGGCGGTGAAAGGGTTAAAGTTCCTACTCTGTAACTTTTTTTTTCTATTTCAATATCATCTGCGACCGTAAGGCCTTAATAGACCCTACAACAATGAAATATGGTTGTATTATGTGCTGTGTTTAAAATGTCGTGAAGTTTTTTTTAATCTATATTTTATATCTGCTGTCGCTATGTGCGTTTGATCTTTACCTTAAGTGAGCATACTGAGAACAAAATCTAAAAAAAAAAGAACAAAAAATGACACTACAATTACGGGGTAAAGAAATTTCAGACTGACACTTTTACTTTCAGGGAAACAAAACTGGTAACTTAAACTACTACAGAATGAAGTAAAAAAAAAAAAAAAAAAAGAAAGAAAGAAAGAAAAGAAAACAAAAGACAAGAAATATTGACTGGATTCCCGGTTAAGTAAGAGAAGAAGCTTACTTTTACACTTTGCTGCTGTTGTTGCCACTGCCAGAATGACTGCCACCGTTCAAATACGCTACTTCCACGACTGCTGCTGCTGCTTCACCTAACACTGCTACTGCTTAGACTACTTGCAATCGTAATTTACAGGATATCTGTAGTTGCAGGTACCTCTACGTCTACCCGTTCTTGGATCTTCGTGTACTGTTTAGGCTACCACTACCACTGCTACCACTACCCCTGCTGGTGCTGTTGCTGTTATTGCTGCTACAGCCACTACAGCTATCATCACTGCTGCCGTTATGTCTATCAGCTGTTGCTGCCTCTGCTCCTCTTCCTCTTCCTCCCCCTCCTCATCCTCTTCCACTCCAACCACAGTTAGTTATCATTGAATCTTACTGTACTGCTGTGGCCAACACACTATTCACATTGCTCCTACTGCTGATGCTTCTGATACTTCTGCTACTATCACTGCTACAAATCATCGGGTGTTGGGTGTGTCCTCAGGCGGTCTGGGCCTCAGTGGAGCGGTGACCTACGCCACCAGGATTGAACAGGACGAGAACTTCCTCAACGACCTGTACGGGAATTACGACTTTCAGTTCGACTTCTCCTGGTCCTTCGGGGTCAACATCGCCGGCTGCGCTCTCCTCCTCCTGTCCACGGCCATCGTTTCTGCCTTCGACAGACCTCTGGCCCCCCAGCAGTCTGCCCCCACCTTCAGCAACCTCAATACCGCCGGAATGCCCATGGGGACAGCAGCACCTGCTCCGGGCACCGTGCACATCTACGCCACTCCTGTTAACATGGCTGGCAATCCCCAGGCGATGTACAACGCTCCTCCTCCCACTTACTACTCCACCACCCCGCTCAAGGTCAAGCTCAGGTCTCAGCGCCCATGGTGTTCAACTCCCCTGTCCCCGAGGGTACCAAGCAGTAGAGACGGAGGAGGCACAACAAGAGGGGAAATGGTCAGAGTGTGGTGGTCGTGTGTGTCTTGATCTTAACCATTGTCAACGCTTTTTGTTTAGCAGCATTTAGGCTACTTCTGTTGTTAAATTAAAAAAAAAGTTACTTCCCTTCCAACCATTAGGATAACTAAGCAAAGGGCGATTTTTTTGTTCTCTTTAATGCATTTTTAATTCATTATTGCTTTGCAATGCATTTATGTATTCAGTTATCTGTTTTGTTAAAGCCATCTTTTCTGGGAAATTTGGGAACCATTTGGATTTTTTTTTCAATCATTACGAGAAACTGCAGTTAATCAGTGATGGAGTGTCACTGTTAGGTACAAAGTATGATCATCACTGTCGCTGAATTATAGGTGGGGTGTCTCTGTCAAGTACTACGGATGGATCGTGACTGTTACTGAATTACAGGTGGGGGTGTCTGTCAAATACTGCGGGTGGATATTCACCGTCGTTGAATTATAGGAGGATTGTCTCTTTCAGATACCTTAAGTGGATCGTCACTGTCATTGAATTATAGGTAGATTGTCTTTGTAGATACCACGAATGGATCGTCAGTCTGCCAGAATTATAGGTGGGGTATCTCTATCAGATACCACAGCAGGATCGTCACTGTTACTGAACTATAGGTGTGGGGTGTCTCTGTCAAATACCACGGCTGGGATTGTCACCGTTATATAGGTGTGGTGTAGCTGTTAGACACGCGGGTGGAT
>JADBJO010018607.1:22500-27500 GCA_016801955.1 Conus betulinus | reverse complement strand
CACACACACACACACACACACAGAGAGAGAGAGAGAGAGAGAGAGAGACAGAGAGAGACAGAGAGAGAGACAGAGAGAGACAGAGACAGAGAGAGACAGAGAAGCAGAATGAGTAACTTTAGATTATTCGGTGTTCAATTTTCTATGTCTGTATATCGTTCGTAAGCATGCGTGAATAACTAGCTTAAAATGGCTGGGAGTATAGATGGACTGAAATGGACAGATGGAATGGGATGAATGAATGTACCACAGGAGCCATCTCCTCGAACCAGAAGCTGGGAGCTGCACGCGCATCTCCTGACGTCATCTTTGTTCTCCCGGCTGCACTCCATCCCGTACGCGCATTCCTCAGTGTCCTCACACGGCTCCTTCACTGTTTTACCTGTCCGTTTCAGTCACATTTGTGCGCTAGTTTTGGTTTGTTTGCCACCTTGTTACTTTCATTTCATATTCTTGATTTTTTTTTGTACTAGCAACTAACAATCCATATCTTTGCTTCTTCCACAACCACCACTACCACCACCACCACTACCACCACCACCAACCACACACACACAGGACACACACACACACCACACACACACACACACACACACACACACACACACACACACACACATGGAGAGAGAGAGAGAGAGAGAGAGAGGAGAGAGAGAGAGAGAGAGAGAGAGAGAGAATTTGCAATTTTCGACAATATACATTAAATGTAAAGATGTTTAAAAAAAATACACACACAACAACACACACACACACACACACACACACACAACACACACACACACGCACGCTTCGCGCACTCTCCGCCGATCTCTCATTAATCACTCCTCATTTTTCCAGTCAGGTATAGCGAAAAGACAAAGTGTCGGCTGGCGTGTTATCATCAGATGAATGAACTTGTAATTAAATCAGTTGCGAAATTCATCGCGGGCAAGCATTGAAAATTAGACAGATGAAGGATAGTGAAATTTAGAAATATAATACATCGTAAGAGATATCTGAATGAATATCATCATTCATTGCATGTTTGAAGAGATCAGTAAAATACAATGTCATCATTTGATTGAGTGGATGGTCGAGTCAAGACTTTTCTTTTCTTCATGTTGAAGAGATCATTAAAAATACAATGTCATCATTTGAACTGAGTGGGATGGTCGAGTCAGTCTTTATAGTCTTAAGTTTTCTCTTTTTTTTTTATAAACCGTACTCCGTTACCCCCTTCGCCCTCCCTGTGACACGCCTGTGGCGTGAGATGAGGACATAACAAAATGCTGGCGACGATTTATTTTTTGTGTTTTGTTAACTTTGGATTTGATACCACACTAGGAACGAAAGGGTACTATTTGTTTGCAGGAAAGGAAGAGGGAAAATGTTTTTGTTCTGTTACTTCTCCCCCCGTCTTGTCAAAAGACCTCTTTGGGGTAATGACAATAAAAATTCTCAAGGCGTTAGTGTCCCATCCCCCCTCCAAAGGGTCTGGCGTCTCTCTCTCTCTCTCTCTCTCTCTCTCTCTCTCAAAATCACACACACACACACAACACAATTCATCTCCCGCTCGTCAGACGCTAAAAACAAGGAAGGGCACTCACCACATCCTTTGTTGCCCATGACCAACATAGCCAGTGTTTGCACTGACAGGTCGGGATGGGGGAGTCGGGGGTGGGTGGGCGGTGCACTCAGGTCAGTCGATCGCTCACGCACTCCCGGGTATAAACGACAGTAGGACCGAAAAGAGCCTAGTTCTGTCACAATACCTCATGAATGAAAACACTTCTCATTCTCTCTCTCTCTCTCATCTCATCTCTCTCTCTCTCTCTTCTCTCTCCTCAGGAACAGACAAACACACCTCCCTCCCGTCACTCTCTCTCCCCACACACCACCCACCCCACACACACACCCACAACACACACACACACACACACACCACCACCCACCATATTTTTTATGTGTTTTTCTTAACTTACGAAAAATAAATAAATAAAAGCAAACAATCTAACATAGTCATCAGTTACAAAAAATGTTGTTAATGAGACCCAATAAACAACATTACGAGACACAGTTTAAGTTAGAAAAAAAAAGTCTTACATGGGTAAAGATGAAAAGAGGAAATTGCTTAAGACTAAGACCAGGTTGTTTCAGTAAGGAGGAAAAAAAGATGAAAGACATATTACTTCGTTGTAGAGGAAAGAAGGCGAGAGGAGGAATAAAAAAAGAAAATTGTGGACTACAGAACATACTTATGTAAGTAGATGATTTGAATTATTCCACGTAATAGAAAAGAGTTTCTCAACACGTACACATGAAAAACGAATCTAACAAATATGATAATTATATAATCTTATATCGTTTCGTATCGCCATATGGCTGCATTAAAATGCAACTCTTGGGACTCTAACTAAAAAAGATAATTCGCTCTTGAAGTGTCCAGTATACTTATGAGTCGGCAGCCAGATTAGAAGACATCAGACAAAAAATTTGCATTTGTATGTGGACATAAGACTGGATACAGACACAGACAGAGACAGATACAACACGTCTGATGATTATGTGTGTGTGTGTGTGTGTGTGTGTGTGTGTGTGTGTGTGTGTGTGTGTGTGTGTGTGGTGTGTGTGTTTTTTTTGTTTTGTTTGATTTAGCGTCTTTTCACAAAATAGTGTTTTTTAGACGGATCTTGAAATCATCCTGAATGACAGACAGTGTTTTATCACAAATAGGAATACCCCGTCATTTGATATTCCCCATCAACGTAATACCCTGTTTGACAGAAATAAACATCAATAAACAACACCTTTAATTAAAATTTTTTAGATTTTCAAAACGAGCAAACTACAGAGCTGTTCCTTTAGGACTCCGAAGAAGAGATTTAGCTGCAGTGACAAGAAGTGATTGATCATCAATAATGGCTTTGAGATCGTCATTTTTAGTATTGTTTTTGACTGCCAGAGAATCGAGCAAATATTGCTTTGTGAACGGACAATACAATGAAATGTGGAACGTTAACATTCTCTCTCCACAGGACACCTAATGTCGTTTATACGTTTGCATTTTAACGCATTGAGTTTAGTCTGTAACATAAAGAGCTAACTTCTCGTGGTTCATTATTAATAAATGTTTGCAATAAGGAGTCTTTACTGTCAAAAGTTGTGACTTTGTGGCTGGCTTTTTTTATAGACTGTCTCCAGAAGATGATATCCCTCTTTTACAGATAATGGAATCTTTACAGTTGTGCAGCCATTTGCATTCCTTGCCCCTTTCCTTGCCGTTCTATCTGCCCAATCATTTGCTGGGACACCACAATGAGAAGGGACCCAACAAAACGTTACATCAGAACCTTTTTTGCATTAGAAAATTAACAAGATGCCTTATTTCAATTATAATGTCAGCTCTCTCCTTTAACTTAGTTGAAGTTAGCGACAGTAAAACAGATCTTGATTCAACACACAAAAGAGTTCGTAATATAATCATGGGAAGATTTGCAGTGTACCTTAAGGCCATAAGAATAGCTACCAGCTCTGTGGAGAGAATGGAATGGCCTTTTCTAACATGATAAGCTTGTTTCTTTCTTTAAGCCAGGAGTAACAAATCCAGCACCAGCATTTCCATCATTAATCACTGAACTGTCTGTATACACCTCCAAATGGTTCGGATATAGAGCTTCAACATGCGATCGAACAGGAAATGCTGCATAGTGAGGGCTATTTTCTTTTTTTTCAAAATACCATAGTCAACATCAAAATTTGCTTTAATTCCCATGAAGGAATGGGAGAGAATGGCGGGCACTTACATATATCTTTATCGTTTAATCCTGATTTGCTTTGAATGTCTGAAGTGTAAGTGGCAATTGTTGTCAGTGATTTTATTTCTCTTGCCCTTTTCGGAAAGTGAATGTCGGATCTTAATGTTCTTTCTTCTACTTCATTAAAATGGTCAACAGAGCTACTTCTTAGAACATATTTAGCAGTAGCTAGCCTGCGATAATCATCTAGAGGTATAACTCCTGCTTCTTTGTATGTAGCTAGAGTTGGAGCATGAACAGGTATACCCAATGCTAATTTATACGCCTTTGAGTCCACACATTGCAATTTCTTCAGTAAATCATTTGGAGCCGTAAAATATATTTCCTGCGCATATGTAAGTTTAAACCTGACTAGGGCTGCCGCGAGGTGAATCACAAATGGAGTGTCTTGACCCCAATAGTGCCTACTAACAATTTTGAGAATATATAAACACTTTCTAGCTTTTGTTAAAGTATTTTCTATATGAATTTTCCACGAAAGTTTTGCAGTGAAAAATACACCTAGGAATTTTACTACATCTTTAAACTGAACTTCGCTTCCATCAATATGAAAGATCGGCAATTTTCTGGGAGAATTACCAGCACAGAAAAACATAATGTGGGTTTTATCAACAGAGAAACTCAGACCATTCTGGGTCATATAATGACTTATTTTGTCTAATTCACATTGGTACATGGATTGAATGTGCCTCAGTTTTTCTAACAGGAGTACTGTTCTTTATCTTAGCATTCGTCCACATACATATATTATCTGCGTACTGTATTACAACTGTATGTTTTGACAGTAGTTGACGCAGGTCATGTATCAGTAAACTGAAAGAAATGGGAGCAATAGTGAGCCCTGAGGAATTCCCATATGTAGATTTCTTGAAGTGGAATACGAGTGATTCACTTGTGTTTTTATTGACCTGTTACATAGAAAATCTTTAATAAACTGATACAACGCCCCGAAATCCCATTGGTTTTAAGTTTCAGCAGTAGTTGTGAATGCCATACTTGATCGTACGCTCATTTATATCAAAGAAAGTAGCAAGAACATTTTCCTGGCGAGCGAGTTGTCGTTTGATATTTGTTGAAAGTTTTAGTACGTGATCAATTGTAGACCTACCAGAGCGAAACCCTGCCTGATTGTTTGGAATGATATTATTCCTGTCACAGTAATGAACTAGCCTTACAGTTGTGATTTTTTCCATCAGTTTACCAGTA
>JADBJO010018607.1:7500-10000 GCA_016801955.1 Conus betulinus | reverse complement strand
GGTAAACAGTGGGCTGGGGGAAGGTAAGGGAGGAGGTACAGTGCAGAGGAGGGGGGGGGGGGGGGGGGGGGGGGGGGGGGGGGAAGGGGTGTAAGGACGTAGTGGTACGGCACATGCAAACAACGAAGTCTGCGTTAAGATATGGCGGATAATCCCTCTTATAAGAAGGACTAGAGGCAATCGGTGGGTCCGGAAGGGGGTGACGCCGGTCGCACCATCTGGTGGGGTGGTCCTCTTGCACATCTGTGATCTCTAATCTTCTTTCTCAACAAAGCGTGCAGCAAAGTGCTCCGAATTAGTCAGCTGTGTAAGCAAAAGATCGCTGGTCCCAACGCGCACTTGTCGATGTAACAGGTAGCTCATGCCATGACTCGACATCGCATTAAAAAGAAACAGAGCTAGAATGTTCAGTTGCTGGCTTGTTGTTGTTGTTTGCTGCTGCTGTTGTTTTACGGGTTCTTCACTCGAAAGGACAGACGTTAATTTTTATTATTATCATTATTATTATTGTCATCAATTTGCGTTTTCCCTATTTTTCTGTCTTTCCTTTGTTTTTTATTTTCTGTGTGTGTGTGTGTGTGTGCGCGCGCGCGCGCGCGCGCGCGCGCGCGCGCGCGTGTGTGTGTGTGTGTGTGTGTGTGTGTGTGTGTGTGTGTTTTATTCGCTTCTCTGCAATCACAGCATGTTTGTTAATTACACACTCTCTTGTATGCGTGGATGTTACGTGTGGATCGGGGTTTGAGGGCTGTGAGTATATAGTCAATTATTATCATAATTATTATCATTAGGAAAATTTGTTCTGCGCCTATCCTCGGTTAGAGACCAGAACACTCTAAGCGCTTTACAATCTGTGCTTTTGTTTACGCGACTGGCTGTCTGTCTACCCGGGTAGAACCGACTGACGAGCTGCATGCAGGCACTTCGTTCCGTCGTTTCCGCGTTATTCAGTCACTCAGATTTCTTCCTTCATTCTTTCGATTTTTCACACAGGGCGCATGCTATGTGTAACGTGTCATCGATATTATACCAGCGGCCAAACTGGCCTTCTCTGCCTAAAGTCGGTGATGGAATTTGACGTTTGTACAAGATGCTATGCATGCGTTCAGACACGGTTCACGGTCTCATTCGGCCTTTTCAGGAAAAGGAGCAACAACCAATGTTGACTCCGAGGGACGGGACCACCCCTCCCTCTACACCTGAAAGGCCTGGCAGAGATTCGCACCTGCAACCCTAAGAGTACGAGCCCTTCGTCTGTACTCTTCAAGGATGATAACCGCGAGTGTTTACAGGTTCGGGAGTCACAGCGACGGGTGCTGAAACTTGATTTTTTTTTCTTATAATCGCAGCCACATTCCTCATCCGCCAGACTTCTGAACGTTTGATGTACATTTCTGAAGTGTCTATCAGCATTTCTGGGTCTTTTGTCTGTCTGTCTTCTGTCTGTCTGTCTGTCGGTCGGTCTGTCTGTCTCTCTCTCTCTCTCTCTCTCTCTCTCTCTGTCTCTCTCTCTCTCTGGCAAAACTGAAAGAAAAGAAACTAATGCAGTTTTTTGTTTTGTTTTGTTTTGTTTTGTTTCATGTATGTTGTTCTGTTTACATATGCAGCATATTATCAGAGTGAAAGTGCCAATACACCACACATTAGAACATTAACAAACCCAGACACTTTGTATCAAACACCAATACACTTAAATCAGCAAAAAATATGTCCATTTGAGAGAACATACAGACATTGCATGGTGTGTAAGAGACAGGTTGGAGAGAGAGAACAAAAAAAAAAAAAAAAATTAGTAGTGGAAAATGGTTTTGATTTTTTTTTCTCACTTTTTTTTTTTTTTTTTTTTTGGCAGATGAAGAGGACAATGTGCAGCACCAAAAAATGAGGAGGCGGATTTCGGCCGTAGGAAAGGAAAAAAAAAAAAAAAAAAAAAACCGCCTTAGGTGCTCCATTGATCCGATAAATGATGCCACAAAAAAAAAAAAAAAAAAAAAAAGTACGAGCCCGGTTCTACACAAACTAAGCTATTCTGGTTCCCTACTGTTTTGTTCCCTTTTGTTGTATTTGAAACACATTGAAATTGTAACAGTTGTTGCTACGAACGTCCGTCACGTGGTATCACGTTTGCTGCTCTATCATGTTTCTAGTTTGTTTGTTTGTTTTTCTCCCGTATATTTAGACATTCTGCGGGTCCTGTAGTTATTACGGGAAACAACTTACCCTGGCCGCTACCAACTAATGCCTCTATTGGCGCAGCTTAGACAGATTCAGTGACTGTCTTTCCGCCGGAGGGGCATCAACGCATCCATTTAACTACAGTCCCCATGAATTTACTCACACTGGCCAGCTCCTCACGAACTCAGCAGCACGCACTGGGAATACAAACTGAGGTCACTTGGAAAAAAAGGTCACGAAGAACCACCTACTTCGCGGCACTTTATGAATAAGGATACTGAAGATGATGCCATGCAGCACCACTTCGGTCTGACCTACCTGCCTACCA
>JADBJO010018606.1:0-34988 GCA_016801955.1 Conus betulinus | reverse complement strand
CACACTGTTGCCCCAAAACGAAGTTCCGAGTTCGAGCTTCCAACAAAGGCCCACCCTCCTCCCGCCAATCACAGGCATGATGCCCTGCAGGATTCTTGCCAACACAACGCTCGGCAGAGGTGACGGACGATGCAAGGCCGGAGGACGGAAAAATGCGACCGGAAAGAGCGAGATTCTGGGGTTTACTCTGAAATCAACGAGCTAAAAGATGCTTTGCAAACCGCCTTTCACAAATTTTCAGGTTTTGATTCGAACAAGGTACTTTTCACACGCTGTGGAAAATCAACATGGACGAAGCAGCGTCTGGGCGGGGGTGGGGGGAAGGGAGGGGTGGACAAAGTATTGCTTCATCTCTTGTGACGGCCCGAAAGTGGATCGAACACGGTGAGAAACAAAAGACGGTACGGTCTGTGGAACTTTTCCGAGGGTTGATAACGGCAGTTGGGTAGAAACCTAGCCGTTCAGCGCGCACGTTAGCGTCCTCGCGCTGGCGTTCCTTACGTCATAGGATGTTGACACTCTGAGTTAATCAGGCACGATGAGTGAATGAACACTCAGACAGACTATCTTGCGCGTTGTCTCGGGGGTGGGGGCTTGTGGGGGTGTTGGTGGGCGGGGGTTGGGGGGGTGGGGGGTGGGGGGGGGTGGAGGGTAGCCGGTGGGGGGGGGGAAGGGGGTCGATGGCTGGATCCGCAAACATTTTACGGCTACAACAAAAAGACTGAAGCAATGAAAAATCTTTAGACAAACAGGAGCCCCCTCCTCCCTCACTTCCCGATATAAAACTGGAATAGATGAAAAGCTAGAGAAAGACAAACAAGTTCATAACAACAACACTTAGTTGGGAACAAAAGTGTCAGTACATGAACAGAAACACCACACACAATACCTACAAAGAAGACACACTACTAAAGATATGGAAAGGAAAAAAGAAAAGACACAACACGAGACGAAAGGCTTCTAATGGAAAGACGATCAGAACTTCACGCCACAACAAAACAAATGTGCATGGATTCGGTCCATTTTCCACCACCTAAATCGTGCACCAATAGTCAAGGGGGGGCCATGCCTGCCCTTTCCACGACTTGCATCTAAAAATCGTTCCGGTCGTTTTCTTGTTTTTTTTCTTTCTTTTTCCTTTTTTTTGTGCGTAAGTCGTAATTGGACCACTTGGCGTCTTTTCCACCAAGCTTGTTGCAAAATAGTTCTTGTCTGGCTCAAAAGTTAACTGACGACGGACAGAGAGACAGAAGCAAGTGAAACAACTTCCAATGATGAGGTCGCTCTCCTCTCTCTAGCGCTATCTGCCTATGTATCTCCGCGCACACACAACCACGTACACACAACCACACACCCCCCCCCAAACCAAGGAAAATAGAAAAGCATTGCAAGGCAGAGCTAAATAAACATGGAAAGCTCTACTTATTATGATTGCAGTACTTAGCTATCAATGTTGGATTCAGGCGCGCGCTGCGGCGGCCGGCGGCGCACACAACACACACGCACAAACAAACACAGACCAGAGGCAGACGGTGTGCCACCGCGCATCCGGTTAACAGTATTTGCATCATTTTTTGGTCTCTACGGCTGATTGGCGAAATCGATAAACCAGTGATTCTGATCTGGGATCATGGTCTGGTTTTAGGAGGTGTTTATCATTCATTCTTTATCATTTTCTTAATGATTAATTAATTATTATCCATCTGGATATGTTACGGTGTAGGTTGTTTTTTTGGGATGTGTTGTAATCTGTCCGGTAATCATTTCTCTATTTATAATATCTAAATGTATCCTATTTCATTACTTTTAGCTCGACAAATTTGCTTCCTTGAGGCCAGTGATCACCGAAATTTGCATTGAGGGGACTCTAGGGACGCGCATTCACGGTCAGGCACCCGCACATATAGCTTTGAAAATGCGCAACCGACCCTTTTGCACCACACCACACACAACACACACACCACACACTAACACCACACCCCACACACAACCACACACACCACCCATCATATATATCATTTTTTGGTCAAATCGGAGCAATCGTACAATGACAAAACGCGAGCGCTTCCCCATGGACATGGAAACCAAAGCAATGGTCTTTTCTTCAGTTACACCGAAACAAAACAAAAAAAACAAAACAAAAACAAAACAAAACAAAGAGAGAAAACACTCGGCAATGAGAACCAATGAGGAAAATGCACACTGGGTGCATTCACGGTCAGGTTTTGGTAGATGAAGGTCACCCAAGGTAAAACGTGGTCACTCCGTGGATAGTGTGAGCCGCGCAAAGTAAGTGGCTGGGTCTATCTTTCGCATATGCAGCCGTGACGCAGGGAACGGAATTCTCCTACTTGGGTTTTGATTAGAACGCTCGCAGGTCTTACACGCGGTTCCTACCTGTTCACAAAGCCATTATAAAGCAAAGAAACATTATTCACTTAGGATACATGTAAGTTGAGCGTGCAGTCTCACACGGAGCAGCCAACTCTTGGAAGTGAACAATGAGCTTGAATTGAAAAACTCTCTGGTCAGACCAGAGGACCCCGTGGATTGCCATGCCAAATAGCTTGACTATGAACCCTGTGAATCTATTAATAACCAGTTATTTAGTTCACAATTTTCAACATGGCTCAAAACTTATGACGGAGATAAACCGAATAATGGAAATTTGTATACGTGGCCGAGCACTCCTAAACAGCATAATTTTTCTGTCTTTGCCAGGACGTCTGGGAGGTCTTGCCTACTGTCAAGTTATTTTTTTTTTTTATAGTGGCTTGCGGTTGCCTTGTTGGTTATGTGTTGTATGTGTGTACAGATTGAGAGACAAGGATTCTGTTTCTAATGAAAATTATCCATCACTTGCTGTGACCCATCTTTTTTTTCTGCTGTTTGGGACGTTGTCAATACACTACTTAGCTCTGTCTGTCGACGAAACCGTATAATTTGTCTTTGTCGAATCTCTCTCCTGCCATATTGTTTTTTACCTACAACCTAAAGAACATGTTAAATACATCTACAAAATAGCTTGCTTTGAACTACCAAGGCATTTGGCCTCGCCGCAGATGTATGTCATATAGATATGCTGAGAATCCTCTTTTATGTGTATTTGTTGCTTTTCATCACCTCTCTAACGAGACCGTTTTACATCCAACCGAAATTTGCGCCGAACGAAAATGAGGAGACTGGTGTGGCTTTTCGTTGATGGCCTCAGTGTTCATGTCCTAAATGTTTGTGTTTGTCTGAGACGACGATAGAGACTCGATCGAAATGCCAATGTGTTTGTCTGGTAATTTCTGTGTCTCTGTGGCGGTAATTAACACGGTAATTATAATTTTTTTATCAATAAAATTAATACTAATCATATATTTATGAATTAAATTAGAATATCAATATCATTTAACCAACCTCCTTTTCTTTTTATTATAATTATTTATTATTTAGTTATTTTTTGACTGTCCATTGTATGCAACCTCAGTGGCAATAACTCACGCCGCGCATTCCAAAACCCTGCAACGGCCCACAGCCCGGCCAGCCTGCCGCAGCAACGGCAACGGAAAATACAGGAGCAGCCAAACGTCAAGTCGTCAGAGGCAACATCAACGGGAGGGACGAAACTGCACTGCGCCGCGTCACTTCGGGGTGTTAAGTGGCGCCTGTTCTGAATCCAACATAGCAGGGGATACCACCTACAAGCCCTTCTGATGGAGAAATAAATGTTAGTCGCACGCGAGCCGGAGGTGGAGGGAGCTCTTTTAAGGAGGGCGCCAACAGTACGTTTATACAACGACATCCCGATGGATGTGGTCGATGCGGGTGTGACCGGACGGAGTGCAATCAAGGCAGTAGACGCGGTGGGATGAGTGAGGTACCATGAGGGAGGTAACCATGAAAAGGGCCACAGAATTTTCCTTTTTAGTCTTTAATGATTATCAGTGAGAATGAGGATGACCCCGAAGAGAGATGAGATTGTCGGAATTTCAATTCGTCTGAGGGAGCGGTTGTGACTGAATGACCAAAGGTGCGAAATCTACGCTACTTTCATGTATATCCCGGTGTCAACAGGCCACGAGAGATCGCCGAGAGATTCAACAGGCCCGAGCAGAGCGCGGAGATACGACACCTGCAGTGCTTGGTCACGATATGAGCAAAACCGCTATAGACGCATCCAGTATGATGAAACTCGGGGTACTTTGGTAGTCCCAGTCTTCCCACCTGAAGCCCGTAGCAAACTTAACTTGGAATGGGTCTGAGGGGAAGAAAAAATCCCCAACCACAAAGGCGATGATGGGAAATTCGAAACCTGTAACGAACTCTCCAGCTGGGAATCCGCCGATGCAACCCTTCACTAACGGCGGTTTGTGTTGCTTATTCAAGGAGGATTTTGGGTGTTTATACCTGATTTCTGACTTTTGCTGTTGTAGTGGTCTTTTTTTTTCTTTGTTGTGTGTGTATCTATATATCTATCTCTCTATATATATAATATTTTTTTTTTTTTTTTTTTTTTTTTTGCTGTTGGTGTGTTATACGTTCATGTTTGTTGTTTGTATTTTTTGCTGTTAGTCGGTAATATGTTTTTTGTTTTGTTTTTTGCTGTTGTTGTGGCTACTTTTTTTTTTTGCTGTTGTTTATACGTTTTTTTTTTTTTTTGGTTGGTGTTTTTGCTGTTGGTGTTTTTGGTTTTTTGGTTTGTTTTTTTTTTGCTGTTGTTACTTGTGTATACGTTTTTTTTTTTGCTGCTTGTTGTTATACGTTTGTTTGCTGTTGTTGTGCATATGTTGTGTTTGTTTTTTCTTGCTGTTGGTTGTATAGTTTTTGTGCTGTTGGTGCCTGGCTATGGTTGTTTGTTTGTTTTGCTGTTGGTTGTGTATACGTTTTTTGTTTTTGTTTTTTTGTTTGGGCGTGTTGAACCACAATAAAAGCAAGAAAAGGGGCAAAAACAACCAAAAAGTAAACGAACTGAATACCTTTTCTTTTCGAGCTAATAATTCAAACACAGGAAAAAGAAATGGAATACAACGAGCTAATCAACACGCACATCCTGGTGGACACTCGCCGTGGAAAGCTTTCCCCCGTCATAGGACAGAAATAACTACAACATGCTAATTTTCACACATAGTCCCTCCTTGTCTGGCGATTGCGATATCGCCGCGTCCAGTTTATCTTAAGTTGTGTCCTCTTGGCGAACCACACACTCTCGGCCATCCCATTAATCTAAGAGCTTCACCACAGCACTTCCGTTACACACCAGTACAGGCCCAATGGGGGGATTGTCACTTCTATATCTTTGTGCATGTATACGCATCGCAATTGCTGGCCTCACCACACCAAAAAGTGAATGCGCCGAAGAGGCGCGTTGCCTTCAGCGTATCCATACCTCCAGTATTTACAGAACACACAATCAGCATATTATTGAACGAATTTTTTCTCCATTGTGTCGTAACCGTTCGATTGACCTGCTGTTCTTTCATATATGCCTCATCGAGGGTACCTGCCATGTTGGTTGCAATCAAGACAGTTTAAAATGAAAGGCATGGGCCTATTTGGGATGAACCACAAGGCACACAAAGATGCGGGTCAAGTGGGGTGGTTGAGTGAGAAGGCCTGAAATTGTGATGTGTTCGGAGGTTGTGCTGGCGGGGAAGGTCTAATGCATTTGAAGATCGTGAATGAGGTGCTTCAATCGATGGACAACAATATGCCTGGTGGGAGTTAGTCTTGAATCAATATAAATAGCACGCTGCTCCAATATACGGCAACAGGGCCTCCACAACACTAACAATGGATTACCTGAATTCAGATCAACATGACGCCGGGTTCGAACCCGTGGTACGTGTGCAATGAAACTAACCCAGTTCCCTCAGTATCTACCACCGCTGAAGAAGATGGAGACGGAGGGCTGTGTCGAAAGCTCCCAGGTAAGGCTGCGTCGCCAAGCTGGTTGGACCTCCTGTCACGATCTGGATAGATCGGTTAATGTCGACAACTCATCATTATAAGAACTTCCCACAATGTCTCGTAACCGATTTCGACCGGATGGTCTCCAGAGTGTTTTTCGTGGGGGAGGGGGGAACTGGAAGAGCGCACCGAACCTTAGCGATAATACCGAAACACTTTCATCCTTCACACTACACTGTAAACATCACGAGTGATCGATACCAGACCAGCTTAAAGATCAACGCATCAGTCCAAGGAAAAGACTGCAACCAACATCTTATTCCGTACGGGAAAGGACGCTGATTGAACGAGCGTGTTCAAGCAGATCAAATCTGAGGATCGAGGGATATTAGAAAATTCATATCCCTCTGCGTTTCGAAAACCGTTTGAGTTGAGTCACACTTCCGGGTGCCCGTGATACTAGGCAGGACGTGAAGGACTGGCTAGGGGGCACACTCAAAAACTGTGTAACGGAACACAAGCAATGACTGCATGCGCCTTTGAGAAGTAAGGGTAAGTTTGAGAAACTACATGGCTGAGATCGAAGCGTGACAATGACCGATCCACATTCCCTTGATTGTACCGGACTGAAGGAAAGACAAACTCAGGGATGATGACGAGATGGTGGTTTTACCTCTATCAAACGTGACACCTTCTGACCTGAACAGCCAGTGCTGGAAACGGGACCTCCAATTTTGCTGTGTTCCCGGCCAAACTCCCCATCGTGGACTATTCCACCTTGCATGATCGAAACCGCCTGCCTGCAGCACAGATCGCCCGGCATACCGATAGGCGTCCCATCTGAGGTCGGAATGTGTCCCCAACATCCCTTAAAGCACGACACACCCGCCGCTTGAAACCTAACATCCTATCCTGTTAGGAGGAGAGAATCGCGCGTTGGCCCGCTTAGGAATATGAAACACGTTTAGAATACTCCCAGGCGACCAGGTCCGGTCCACGGTCATCAATCATCCCCAAGTCCTGTAATTTGACAAAAGCACAGCAACTCGTTGGATACAGAAAAACTACCGACCTCGGTTCACGAAAGACTCCACCAACAGGAAATCCAACCAATAGCTCAAGGATCATTCTCATCTGTCTCAAAGTCTCAAGGAGGCGGGTGTGGACTATTTCGCCATGACTTTATTTAACATAAAAACTATAACATATCAACCACCCAAACCACCGATTCTCCCAAGTTCTATGCCTTTCCTAACTTTGCACAAGAGACGTCCCTCTTCCTCCATCCCATATGTTTCTTCCATAGTTATCCCCTCATTATTATATAATAGCATGAGATTTGTGTCAGACAGACATCCGTCTCCGTTTGGTTGTCACAACGGAACACCACACACACCAATGCGGACTTCGTTCAGCTAAAACTGGCAACTTACACCCTTTTGCCGTCTCACCCTGACGAGTGCCTGGTATCATATGATGTTTCAAGTTCGGCATTGTCACCAGCGTCCCCATCGAAGAAAGCATCCACATCATCACAGCAAGGACCTCCAGTCTGACGACACTTCTGCCCCAGCGTACTGTGCTTTCCGTGGAAAGCATCAGCAAACTCCTGGCTTGCTGTCTCAACACCACTTACTTCACTGTTTTAAGACAACTTCTACCAGCAGACCGCAGGAGCAGCCATGGGTTCTCCAGTCAGCCCATTGTAGCCAACCTCTTCATGGAGGACTTCGAGGAGAAGTGCCCTGGCGTCTTACCATTCTCCTTTCATGGGGACTGCTACCGTGGTGGACAACACCCATGATCATCCCTCAACAGGGTAGCGTGGTGGAGACTTCAACTAGAACCATATTGAACAGTCCCACCACCCTGCATTAAATTCACTCACATGAGGGGAGGAGGACACACTCGACTGCCATGCTAACACACATTACAAAATGGACAAAGGACAGCCTCTCCGCGTTTCAGCGTGTACTGCAAACCTACGCACACACCGACCAGAAAAAATACCTACAGTTGTGAAAGCCAACAGCACTGGAACACAAACTCGGGGTTGATACGCACCCTCACCCATCGGGCCAACACCATCGGCTCTACTCAGGATGCCAAAGACCAGGAAAACTGGAACAACCCAAAACTGGTTCTCACCATATTGAGCCTATGAGAAGTGGGTGTGGAACATCCTGGCTTGGTGAGCAGATCACACCACATCCTACCAACAAACAAGAACCAAACCAGGCCAGTGTAAAGGACAGTCACCATCTCCTAGTCCGCAGTATGACTGACAGCCTTGATTGCAGGAAGATCAGGAAAACCGGCGGTCGTCTCGTACACCCAAACCGTATCAACACCATCTCTAGGCCAGCTGGTCGCCCCCAAGAGACAAACTGACAAACTGGACAAGTGGGGAGTGATCTAACAAAACAGACTGTCGTGACATGTGAACAGAACTATGTCAGGGAACACTGAGAGAAACCTTCAAAAACGTTGACAGAAGCACAAAAGGGTAATCATCAACCAGTAGGCGGCACACCTACACGCCCCAGCAACATCAGTTCGAATATGACAACATCAGCGTTTCCCGTCGGCCGTGACATTAGATGTTTTCAGCGTGGGGTGAAGGAGGCTATCCATATTGCCGACAACAGCCCCACACTCGACCGGGACCAGGGGCAGACCACACCTTGCCATCGGTGTACAACACACTCATTGTTCAGTCACATGACCAGGGTTCGATCCGTGGTGTGTGCACTGAACTCCAATTCACTGAGAGAAGCAACACCACCACTGAAGAAGACGGACGGAGGTCTGTCGAAAGCTCCAAGTAAGTGCTATTCCCAGCTGAGTGACCTGTTTAAATCCGGTAGTCGTTATGGATTGAATAGTGATTTAGAGCCAATCCTGATTGTGGCGTGTGGCCATTGCTCAGAGAATTTGACTCTATGTATCTTGTGACGTACTCCACATCGCCATTTGTGTCGCTCGGCACTGTCATAATAGTGACTGATCGAAGCATAAAACAACAGCATCAATGTGTTTTTGTCAGGCGGCTTTCCACTTACAGTTTTACATTTTCGATGCAGTTTTAGCGAATCAGTTCTGTATTAAATTTTACCTTCGGTAGTTTCCTATGCATTTCTGTTTGTCTTGTGTGTGTGTGAAATTGGCGGATAAAGTACAGCAGAGGGTGCTTAGATAAGAAATGCAAGCTGAATTTTTATTTATTGATATGTCAGTTCATGTACTCTCAGATGTGTCACACTCTCAGAGTGCTGTTTTGCTTTCAGTTAAGAAGGGGTTGGCTTGCATCGCGAATGGACAGACAGGAGAAAAGAGAGGGACAATTACTAATAAAAGATTAATCAGTCACAGAGCAGGAAGTCAACAATAACAATAACAGTCTCTCATTTCCACAAAAGCAGCCCATAAATGATATAATTGTCATGCATCGGTCAGTGTGTTAGGAAACAATTCCTATGAAGAAGTAGTTAAAACACGGCAATATATCTGCATTATACAAAGGGGCCCACGATTAAACAAAGGTGACCTTGTCTAAAACACATACCCCTCCCCAAACACACACATAAACAGAGCAAGAAGGGGGAGGGAAACGGATTCTAGAGGGGGGTGAAAAAGATTATTTGTGAACACACATCACACACACTCACACATCACACACACACACACACACACACAACAACACACACACACAGAACAGCGAGACGAGCTGGAGACGAGAGCCACGAGAGTGATAGGTTGAGGAGGAGGCGAGGCTGAGATGGAGGAGGGTGAGGATGAAGGGAGAGGGATGAGAGGGGAGAGACGAGAGTTCTTCACAAACCCAACCACCTATCGATCTATCTTATAGCTATCTATGTGGTTCCAAGCATCCAAATTAAAAATCCAGGAATAGGACTATTTGGACGATTCCATTTGAGCGAAACAAAGATAGGGTTAAGGCGTGTGAGAGTGGAAAAGGACCTGCTTGTGAATGAAATGTGTCGTTAAACTAAGGTGAAGGTCATGAAGAAGATTGTGTATGTGATGTTTCGGTTGGAAAATCCTACCAAAGAAGGGAGTACATTGGTGGGGTTCTTTGCTCTCTTTTTCTTTTTTCTCGATATATAATATATGTCACCATCATGAGAATGAAAATCCAGGAGAAAATATATATAACTATAAAAACCTTGTTTCTCAGCGACCCTGTTTCCTCATCATAGAAAACCTTCATTAGGCAGTATATGGGGACATGTCATTATAATGAAGAAAGAGAAAGAACTTTTCATTTGGCCTGATCCGAGGCCTTTCGTCCGGGGCCGAAAAACTTGTTTTGGACCGGACTAGTCATTTGAGTGATTGTTTGATGGGTGTCCGTCAAGCCCGTAATATGTTTTGACGGGTTTTAAACACAAACAAGTGAGTCGGAAGTCAGGTTGGTGTCAATCACAAACACACACACACACAAAACACAAACAACACAAACACACGGCACACAAGCAAGCACGCACGCACGCACGCAAGAATACAGCAAGTCTCTAATGTTTTCTAAATGTCAGTATCACAACCAAAGGGTAATCTGACTTATAGATTTGATTTCATCCTTAGTAGTAAGTGTACGTGTGGGTGGGATGTGTGTGTGTGGGTGTCGTGGTATGTGTGTCGTGTGTGTGTGTGTTGCGTGCCAGGTTGCTTGAAATTGACAGTGGTGGTTTGATTTGGTTAACAGAATCGTTCGTTTCTGCTGATGATTTTAGAGTATGGACTAGATATCAGTATTGGTGTCCTGGGGTCAGTGGATCGACGACGTGAATGATCAGTAGGAAAAATCAAAGGGACTTAAATAGCAATAATAATAACGAAACGAATGCTAGAGAGAGAGGATAGATGAGAGAGAGACGAGGAAGAGAGAGATGGAGAGAGAGAAGAGAGAGGATAGGAGTCGAGCGAGAGAGAGACGAGAGAGAGAGAACGGGTGAGGCGGAGGAGCATGGGTAGAGGGGAAGAGAAGCAGAGGGTTTGTTGGTGATAAGGGAAACGCGGAGGCGGGCGACGGGGAAGGAGTAAGAAGAAACTGACGAGGCTTCAAAGCGACATATTTTGAAAGACATACACACACCCACCTCCTCCTGAACTAAACGACTTCCCCCCCTGAACACACGCTCACAACCCAATCGACTTAATATTCGAAACCGGCGGCAAACATTTTAACGAATTCCAGAGGAAAACGTTCTTATTTGTCACATTGAAAAGTCTGGTCAAAATCAGTTCGCTATCACGCATGCAATTTCTCTCTCTCCTATTTCCTCTAGAAGGAATCGAAACGAAAACTTACGTAGTACCTGCAAAAAACACACTAGCATTATCCTACAAGGAACACACTAACCCCACACACGCATGCACGCGAGAGCGCGCACACACACTCACACAGCCAAAGACAGACAGACAGAAACACACCCACACCCCAACACACACACACACACCACACAACACCACGCAGCACTTGGCGTCTATGCGCTCGCTCTACGCGCACGACAATCACGTGCGTGCATGGCAAACCTCCCTACAAAACGCGTGCGAAAAGCACGCCTACACATAAACATGCAAGTGGGAACGCCACACACAACAAAGGCGCAACACAGTGAACTTATATGTACACTCATACTACGTATATTGCGTAACAGTTATTACCATACAAGCCCCCCACAAACAACACACAACACACACACACACACACACACAACCAACAACACCATGTCACATGTCAATGAACGTATGCACACAGGCACCAACACCCCACCACACACACACACACACAACACACACACACATACACGGGCAGCAATTGCGTACACATAAACACAAAAGAACAACACACAAACCCCCAACACACACACACACCACACACCCACAAAACATAACCCCCCAAACAACACCACGTGCGCACACACTACATGTATACGCATACATGCACATCATGCACACACCACAACACCACACACACACACACACACACACAGTGTGTGTGTTAGCCACACGCACATGGGCCCCCGTGCCAGTGCTCACACATACATACACAACTGTGCAACATTCAACTACACACACATTACAATGATAAAAATGGCACAACTCATGAATCGGTAGGGTACTCATGATCTAACCAGCGCAGGGGGCTAATGGTTAAGTCAGACATCTGCTAACTTGTAGCCCAACGAGATCCTCTCTTAATTTTCCTCATCTTAAATTATTAGATCATTTATCCATCAGCTTTAAAATCTGCGCTGTTGGTCTCAAAACTTGTGGTTTGTAGCGTATATGGAGTAGTCCGCGCGCGCGTGACGAAACGAAACTGAAAACGGCCAAAGGAACTCATCACTTTGAACACGACAAAGGGATTGGAATTGTCCCAAACATGGAAAAACCTGCCATCAACGTAATTATATTATCTCAGATTGCAGAATTCCGTTTGTCTGACCACTAGCAAGGAAGTTCAACCAAGCCAAAGTCAGAAATATTCCTGCTCTCTGTTTCCCCTAGATGATCTGCAGCTGTTTCACCATGAATATTCCTACAACACGAAGGAAGCCAAATAAAAATCAGTGGCTGTTCTGTACATAGAACATGACGGATTAAAAAAAAAATACAATATTACATTTCATGAAGTACCAGTGTGAAAGACCGCAAAACGAATTCAGAGTCCTAGAAAATAAAAAAAAAACATAGCAAATTCAGTAGCAGCTGAAACCAAAAATTGAAAAAGCTGAGTTTCAAAACGGAGTGACTTAGGGCGGAGAAAATGAAGCAAAATTTGGAAAGAGACGGGAGTTAGTTACCGCCAAGGACACACACAAACAGAGCACAGGACCAGTGTCTACTGTTTGTCTGTGTCCTTGGCGGTAACTAACCCCCGTCTTTTCCAAAAAATGAAAACTAGGCGACAAATGCAATGACTTCCGTGTGTGTGCGGCGCGCGCGCGCGTGTGTGTGTCGTGCGCGTGGCTGACGTAAGTGTGCGTGCGTGCGTGTGTGTGTGCGCGCGCGCGCGCGTGCGTGCGGCGTGTGTGTGTGTGTGTGTTGTGGTGTGTGTGTGTCGGGCGCGCGGGTAGGCCGCGCAGCGCTGCAAATGCGCGAGCGTGCAAGAGAGAGGAGAGAGAGTAGAGAGTTCGCGAGAGAGAGAGAGAGAGGGAGGGAGAGAGGAGAGGGAGAGGTGAGAGAGAGAGTTGAGGGAGTGTGTGTGGTGTGTGTGTGGTGTGTGTGTGGCAGGGTAGTGTGACTGCATAACGGTGGTCTCGTCCTACCGAGGGACTATGGTTGCATCACGGTGGTTGTATATACCGAGAGCAGTATGTTTGTATCGCTGTGGTCTGTATACTAGGGGCAGTATGGTTGTATCAACTGTGGGTCTGTATACCAAGAGGCAGTACGTTTGTATCGCTGAGGTCTGTATACGAGGGGCAGTCAGGTGGGTATCACTGTTGTCTGTATACCAAGGGCAGTATGGTTTTGTATCACTGTGGTCTGTATACACAAGTTACAGTATATTCACTGTGGTCTGTATACCAAGGGCAGTATGGTTGTGTCACTGTGGTCTGCATAATAAAGGGCAGTATGGTTGTGTCACTGTGGTCTGTATAACAAAGGGGAGTGCGACTGTATCACTGTTATCACAAGGGCAGTATGGTGTGTATAACTGTGGTGTGTATACAAAGGGCAGCGTATGACTGTATCACGTGGTCTGTATACCAAGGGCAGTTTATGACTGTATCACTGTGGTGTGTATATACTAAGGGCAGTGTGGTTGTATCACTGTGGTCTGGTATACAGGACGGGGCAGTATGGTTGTATCACTGTGGTCTGTATACCGAGGGGCAGTATGGTTTATTCACTGTGGGGCTGTATACCAATTACAGTATATGACTGTGGTCTGTATACCAAGGGCAGTATGGTTGTATCACTGTGGTGTGTACAACAAAGTTAGTATGGTTGTATCACTGTGATCTGTATACCAAGGGCAGTCTGACTGTATCACTGGTGGTGTGTATACCAATGGCAGTATGGTTGTATCACTGTGGTCTGTATACCAATGGCAGTATGGTTGTATCACTGTGATCTGTATACCAAGGGCAGTATGACTGTATCACTGTGGTCTGTACAACACAGGGCAGTATGGTTGCATCACTGTGGTCTGTATAACACAGGGAAGTTCAGTAGGGTTGTATCATGTGATCTGTACAAAACAGGACAGTATGGTTGATCCCTTGTGGTCCTGTACAACACAGAGCAGTATGGTGTATCACTGGTGGGTTGACAATACAGGGAAGTCTGGTTCTAATTATTACTGTGGTCTGTACAAACACGGGCAGTATGGTTGTATCATCATGTCTGGACACACACAGGGCAGTATTTTTGTATCACGAGGTCTGTCAACAACACAGGCAGTATGGTGGTATCACTGTGGTCTGTATAAAACAAGGCGCAGTATGGTTGTATCATCACTGTGATCTGTATACCAAGGGCAGTATGAGGTCTGGCAATCAGCACTTGGTCTGTATACCATAAAGGCTCCTGGTTTGTATCTGTGGTCTGTATACCAAGGGCAGTAATGACTGTATTCACTGTGGTACTGTATACCCAAGGGGCAGTATGACTGTATCACTGTTGTCTGTATACAAAGGGTCAGTAGGACTGTATTCACTGTACGCTAAAGCGCAGTGAAGCAGGCAGGCTGAGCTATGGTTTAAATCGCGTGCTCTGATTTGCCCGTGCTCATTTTTCCCTCGCTTCAGCCTACGTGCTGTTCCCGTGTACCTCCTGGACTGTGATTAATTACTACTGACACGGTTAATTGGAGCTTGTAACTGGGTGGTGTTATCACCATGTAAAGCGGCCAATGACAAATCTACTCTCTTGCGCAAAACCGAACCCAGTAGTAGCAATAACGGGAGTGAAATGAATGCCTTACCTTATATGCACACACACACACAACACACACAACACACACCACACACACACACACACACACCCTACATACCACGCACACACACACACACACACACACACATACACACACACACACACACACACCACACACACACACACCACAACCACACCGATACACACACAGCACAACACACACACAACACACACACACAACACCAACACACCCACACACACTACATATACATAATATACACACTCGCGCCGCGCAGGCGCGTTCCCTAACAACACACCGCACTCGCACACACACACCCAGACAATACCAGAAAGACAGAGGAGACAGACAGAGAGGGAAGGCAGACAGACAGGACTACCAGATTTGCCGAGAGTCCTAGAGAGAGAGATCCGAGAGAGAGAGAGTTAGGAGAAGAGAGGGATTGAGAGATTTTGATCGATTTTCCTTTCGAGCGACAGACGACAGACAGACAGACAGACCGACAGACAGACAGGACAGCCAGACTCTAGGTTGTTTGACCCAAAAAAACTCTTAAACATCTAAGAATGAAAACAAAAAAAAGTATAAAAATTTAAATTAAATTCAAAAAAAAACGGAAAGTGTGTAGTATGCAGGCAAAGCCAGTGGTGCGAGCTTAGTTGAACATATCTCTCCATGACACACCTCCTTGTGCTCGGATTGCTCGTGACGACACCGACAGTGCTTTCCTTTGTCCCAGGTATGTCGTGTCCGCCCTATTGGACATCAAACATCAAAAAAGCTTTCAATGCGTGTTAGTGATCTCAGAGAGAGAGAGAGAGAGAGAGGGGAGAGAGAGAGAGTAGATGAGGCAGAGAGAGAGAGAGAGGAGAGTGTGAGAGTCTTGGGAGAGGTGGAGGAGTATGATTGTGGATGCAGGGCCTCCTTCGGGTACAGTATAAACAAGAAACAGCAATATGATAAAGACATGAGAGAGAGAAAGAGATGTGCGTGGTGTGTGTGTTGAGAGGAGAGAGTTGAGTTTGAGAGAGAGAGAGAGAGAGAGACCGAGATGGAGATTGAGAGAGGAGAGAGAGGAGACAGAGAGAGAAGAGGACAGAGAGAGAAGAGAGGAGAGGAGCGAGAGAGACCCCGAGAGAGAGAGGTGGTGGTTGTGGAGACAGGGGAGGGGGAGGGGGGGACCAGGGGAGCGGTGTCAATTGAGAGATCACGATCGCGGAGAGGTGAAGCTGACTGGCATGGGGTAGAAGATTGGGGGAGGGGCCGACTCTGACAACACACACACACACACACACACACAAACAAACCGTGGGGAGATGGGGGGTGGGGGGTGGTGGTGGTGGAGGGCGGGGGGGTGAGTGATTGTTCTGAAGGTGGTGGGGGGACGTGATGTCTTGCAATTGTGTGGATGTTTTGTGTTGGTTCGCCGTGGTTTTTGAGGTGTGTCTGGGTGCCGGATAATGGGACTTGGCGAGTAAAACAATATGTACGTCTGTGTGTAGATTGGGGGTCTTCTCGTTGAGTATGTGTCGTGAGCAATAAGCAAATGACGATTTGTTTTCGTCTGTGTTTCATAGTGGGCTGCGGCGTCAGTTCATGAGTTGTTGAGCAGTGCGTGCGCGCATGTGTATGTATGTATGTGGTGTGTGTGTGTGTGTGTGTGTGGTGGTTGTGTGTTGTGTGTGTGTGTGTGTGTGGTGTGTGTGTGTGTGCGCGCGCGCGCGTGCGTGCGCGTATGTGTGTGTATGTGTGTGTGGTGCGTGCATGAGTGCGCATGTGTGTGTTGGCGTTCCTGCGCATGTGTGTGCGTGTGAGCGTGTGCGTTATGTTGCTCCTGTGAGCGTGTGTGGTGTGTGTGGGGGGGTGTGGGGGTGTGGGGGGGGGGGGGGGGGGGGGTAGACGGGTGCTTGGTTGCGGAGCACAGAAGCGCATGTTTGTGAATCTTGTGTGTCAGTGTCCTGCCTCAGTGTTCACTATGTGCAGAATTCGTGGTGGCTTCTTCTCTTTCGACTGACAATGCCTTGCCCTTTTCAAGTGTTTCTCTTTTGTCTCTTTTACTTTGGGCATGGGCGTGGTGAATTGGTGTGAATAGTAAGAGAAGGTGAAGACCTGTCTGCTGTCAAGCTTCTCCGTAGGGTTTCTTCCCACACGATTGTTGAGATCCTCTTTTCGGTGCCGTGGCAGTTTCAAGTACAAATCCTGAAATTAGTTCTTGAACGGCCTTTCACTGTAATACTCTCACCTGTTTTCTTCCTCCCACTTCTTTTGCCACACCTTTTTTGCGGTGGTGGTGGGTGGTGGTGGTGGTGGGATATTGAAATCTTTTTTCGTCCCCGACTTGCAGCAGAGATCCCCAGGATGTAAGCAAGACAAAGGTTTTTTGAAAATCCATAAAAAGAATTTCTTAGTGTTGAGGAGCCATAAAACAGTTACCCTGCGTTTTATCATGGAAGGGCAAAGGATGTCCATATGTAGGAATGCCCTCACATATGAAATCCGTCCAGCCTGGAGTCGCCCTAGGGCCAGACTGCGTACAGTTCGAGACTGTTTAACCCAACACACCCAGTCACTCCTTCAGTATGTATGAAAGCCTCAGGACTGGAGAGAGATGACTCCTAAATGGAAAGTAACAGCAGGGGACTTAGTGGTGAAAGATACTCAACCTTGAGTGGTCATGTTTGTGTGTATGTTGTGTTTCTCATCGTTTGAGATTTGGGAGACTGAGTTCATTTCCTATCTATCAATCATTGGGTTTCATTTTCTATCTATCAGTCATTGAGTTCATTTTCTAGCAATCATTGAGTTCATTTACTATCTATCAATCATTGAGTTCATTTTCTATCAATCATTGAGTTCATTTTTCTATCTATCAGTCATTGAGTTCATTTTCACCTCTAGCAATCATTGAGTTCATTTACTATCTATCAATCATTGAGTTCATTTTCTATCAATCATTGAGTTCATTTTCTATCTATCAATCATTGAGTTCATTTTCTATCAATCATTGAGTTCATTTTCTACCTATCATCATCGAGTTCATTTTCTATCTATCAATCATTGAGTTCATTTTCTATCTATCAATCATCGAGTTCATTTCTATCTATCAATCATTGGGTTCATTTTCTGTCTGTTCAATCATTGAGTTATTTTCTATCTATCAATCACTGGATTCATTTTCTATCTATCAATCATTGAGTTTATTTTCTATCTATCATCAATCGTTGGATTCATTTTCTTTCTATCAAATATTTAGTTCATTTTCTATCTACCAACCAACCAAACAGAACGGCCAGATAGTCTAAGAACGTGCCAAATTTTAGATTTATATCTGGCTCCATTTTGTGAGCTTTGTTCCAACCTATTCGTGCGGGCTAGCTAATTATCACGGATTAACACAAAAAGTTCCAAAATCTGATGCACACACGCGCGCGGCTGTTCTGGTGGCTGTACACCAAAAATTAAAGCGCCAGGACCTTGCTTAAGGAGTCGGGTATTTATAGACCGGCGCATGTCAGATTGTTTTGAGAATGTTTCTGCTTCTGAGACGTTGATTTTCCTCATTTTCTTTCATATGGCTATCAAAGTACAAGCCAGATGGTTCCAAGCGCAAAGATTAAAATCAAAGAATCGGACTATTTGGGAGTTTCCAGCTGGGCGTAAAGAGATCCCTAGGTGAGTATGAAGGCTCTGAAATGTGACGTCAACTAAGGGGAAGGTTAAACATTTGAAAATTGTTTGTAATTTTATCGGGGGAACTCCCCCCCCCCCCCCCCCCCCCCTCCCCCCAAAACCCAAACAAGCAAAATAATGGGTGGGGGTTGTTCTTTGGGATCAATTATGAGTTTCAACATTAAACGCTGGTTCAAATTTATGGCAGGCCTCAAAAACGTTTACATGGATTATGATATGATGTTTTAGTGCGAAAACTTAATTGTGGCCTATGGCCAGTGCTGAATGTTAATTGCGGTGTGTGTGGCCAATGCAAACTGGTTGGTTGGGTCAGGCTGACATGATAAGCGCCGTGCGATGACGCACAGCTGTCAAAGGGGGAGAGGGGGCAAGATTGGGGTGGGTGGGAGTAGTAGTGGCAGAAGCTGGTGATCTCTCTCCTTCTCTTCTCTCTCTCTCTCTCTCTCTCTCTCTATCTCTTCTGAGTCAACTGGTCGGGAAGGAAGGGGACTGTGATTGTACAGTGAATTGACGCGGGTCAGGGTGGTTGGTGGTATGGGCCAGGAGAGAGAGATGAGAGACAGAGAGAGACAGAGGAAGACGGACGGACAGACAGACAGACAGAAAGAGTGTGCGTGCAAAGTGTTGGTGAATTAGACGCTTCATGTGTGTATATGTGTGTGTGTGTGTGTGTCTGTGGTGTGTGTGTGTGTGTGCGCGCGCGCGCGCGCGCGCGCGTGTGTGTGTTTGCGTGTGTGCACGCACGCGCGCGCAACGCGAACGATGGCGCGTCTTTTGTACATACGTGTGCGTGTCGCATACTGGTTGTGTGTGTGTGTGGTGTGTGTGGTGTGTGTGTGTGTGTGTGTGTGGTGTGTGTGTGTGTGCGTGCGTGCTGTGCGTGCGTGTGTGTGTGGTGGTGTGTGTGTGTAGTGTGTGTGTGTGTGAGAGAGAGAGGAGAGGAGAGAGAGAGAGAGAGAGAGAATTGTTCACATAGATCTATGCATATGTAAGCAAAGTTTACGCGTATTGCCTGTTTATATCAGGCACCCGCCTTGGCATAAGGCTGTGTCAGACCAATTGACATAGGCTAGAACACCAAGGCTATACCAAAATGTTATGTTCATGGTCATGCGTTTATGCGGGGATTGAAGTCAGTCGTGAAAAGCTCTAGCATAAACATCACATTCTCCTAGTCTTCAAAATCCCTCGAAGTCGTAGTTTGGCCGCCCACCTGGCAGGATAACTCTCCAGCCAAGAGCGGCACGGACGGCACGATTCCCTGCTACCGCACGCTCGCGCATAGCGCTCATTCCCTGCCGACGCAATATTTGGCCACTTTTAATTCATTTTTACGGTAGTTTTTTTTTCTAGGTACAACAACTGACAGTCCTTGTGTTAGGTGTCATGGGAAAGAACAAACACTCAACTAATCGAACATAGTAATTCAAATCATTATACTTTTAATGTGTTATACACGATGTGCATTGAAAAAACATGTCTGACAAGTAGAAAAAAATGCTTTGTTTGCAGTATACTCCGTTCTTTTACAACACCAAATCAGAAGATGAAGGGATGGGCTGCATCTTCAAATAATTCACTTTTCTTTCTCTTTCAAATGTTTTCTATCTCTCTATCACTCCCTCATCACCAGGTCCACTTTTGTAATATGATTTCAAGCGCTTCATTGAGCGAGGAAAATCGTCTACCACCCCTTCCCCTGACAGACGTTTTTTTTTTTTTTTTTCTGGCCACTAGAAATACGTGCCGCCGACACGCGCGGGTGCCGCCAGTTCTTTGTTTCAAAGTCCTTGGGGTCAGCCAGGTTTCACAATCCCAGGCCACGGAAGGTAGATACAACACAACTCGCGTACAAAACTCCGCAAGTAATAGTACAGAGTTATTCCCTGGGAGTCATTCTGGAAAAAAAAAAAAACGTGTAGGAATGTTTAGTCTACCCGTCTATGCGAAGTGGATGAAAGGCAGAATGTATGCTGCCGTCAGTCTCCGGATGTTGAATGCCATCGGCAAGGGAAGAGGAAATCCTGTCAACGCTCTCTTGGGACGGACAGGCGGGTTTTTAATAGGTCAATTCCACGGTACCCACGTAATACTTCTCTCCCGTGAATGATTTGTACCATAGTGTTCAGAGTACTTCGGGGAATTTGGATGATACCTGGAAGTCCTTTAGCCAGGGTTACGACGACGACGACGAGACGACGACCGACAACAAACAACAACAACAAATCTCAGGCATTTTTCTGCAGAAATTCACCGTTTTTCCCGTGAATGGGCGTGAATAATGACATTGAAAATTAACAACGAGAATGGAGCTGTCAACAATGCAATCCCTCTATCCCCCAACACAAAAAAAAAACCCCACTAGCTCTATCTTATGATATATAGGCTTGAGTATGTCTTGTGTGCTATGTCCTGTATGTGCACTCTCGTCTGTGAATCTGTGTTATATGTGTTTGGTCCTTAGTAGCTGTGTTGTTGTGGTTATGCGTATCGTTGTCTGTTGTATGTCTGTGCGCTCTTCATCTCTCTCTACTTTCTCCTCCTTCTCTCCTCTTCTATCTCTCTTCCACCGCCCCAATCGTCTCCGCTATCTTCGCGCAGCTCTTCTTCATAAGAAGGTAAGGTCAACTCGTCACAGGCATCGCTTCTCTAGGGTCAGAAAACCATGAAGGGACTGCAATCTATAGGACCTTGACGTGAACCTGACCCAAAACTCCAACTTGTTGCAATCAGTGAAGGAACCAAAAGTCTAGAATTGCACACATCGCTGGAAGGAGCGGGTAAACAGCATTTCGCTCTCTTATAGGGTAAGAATATAGGTGGATGTGCCTTAGGAACCACAACGTGTGCGTGCGTGCGCGCCCCGCGAGCGCGGTGTGGGTATGTCTGCGGTGGTGTGTGGGGGTGTGTGTGAGTGTGGGTGTGTGTGTGTGTGTGTGCGCGTGTGCGTTGCGTGCGGGCATGTGGGAGTGGGTGTGGTGGTGGCGTGTGTGTGGCGAGAGAGAAAGAGCGAGAGAGATGAGGACGCGAGAGAGAGAGAGAGACGAGAAGTGTGGGGTGGGGTGTGGTGTGTGTGTGCTCCTGGTAAGTTTAGACATTATGGTTGTTGTGTTTACAGAACTCTTGCGCCCACGTGTAAGATGGGACACTGAGGAAATTGGCTCTCTACTATCCTCCTGTCCCTCCGCGCCGACTTCCTTTCACTCAATATAGTATCATTCAGCTCATTATCCTGATTTATTATTTCTTATCATTATCAGATCATCTCATTCCTCATCATTATTATTTATATTGAACTGAACTGGCAGTATCCGGTCAGTGGCAGCGTCGTTTTCGTCTCGACCAAAGAAAGAAGGCAAACATCCGCCATCTCTGAAAAGCTGCCTTTTTAAAGGGACAAGAAATGTGATGAAGCGCTTATACTGAATACATCGGCTGTGTTCTCTCCTTCTCCTTCAGTTCGCGGTCCGGTCGTCAATGCAGGATTAACTCCTACTGGCCGGTAGAAAGTATATTAAGAAACAAAGAAGATCTCACAGGACTGAAGGCTGTAATGGGCCAGTTGTGTCAGTGTGCGAGTAGTGGGTTGGGGCCGGTGGGGGCACGTCATCGTGGCTCTCTCTATCTCTGGTCCGTGGAATCAGGGTCACATTAAGGTGTTAGTCAGCCGACGCAGGGGCCGGTACTTGCCCTACCATCAAAAGGCCGTCTTAGGGCAACCAGCGGCTCCTGCATGACTCGGGTGGCACACCCCGAGGGCATGTGACGGTGAGCACCGCATAGAAGAAGGGCAGCCGAGCATGAAAGGCGTGGAGCGCTCGAACGCGTCCATCAATTAGGGTACACGCAGACTGCAGCGAGAGGTGATTTTCAGCCATACCCCCACGGGGGGTCCCCATGCTCGGATCCAAAAGGCATGGTATCTCTGGCCACAGGTAAATCGTAGTTCAGCGCAAGCGCCTCCATGCCCTGATCGCACTTAGATTCCCAGGAGTGCGTCCCCGGCGACCACACAGGCTAGAACCCTGTTCACCACGTACATCCATACGGATGGAAGAAGTTCGCTGCGCAGCCGCGAACATGACTATCTCACATCAGAGTTCCTCAAAGGAGAGTTGCAACATCTTATCCGGGTGTTCGCACTGCAATGCCACTCGCAGGGAACAGACGCCGTCTGTACGCCGTCAGATGACAACAGAAGAGGAGTGGTCCAAGGCTCGAATTTCTTGAAGCAACAATCAACGAGATTTGTGCAAAAAGAAGAGAGATCTGCGCATGCGTCATGGATACGTGCGACGTCTTTTCTCTGGGAGCAGATATTTTTTTTCCCCTTAAGTTTTTTGGTACTTCAGAAGTTTTTCAAGGTGGTAATGCGTCTTCTCGGTATTCTAAACTCTTAATGGAAAAGTTTTATTTTTCAAATTGCATTTGGTACTTCGTTCAAGTCAATTTTCTGGGGTTCCCCAGAAAGAGACCTGTATTGGAAAGCTTGAATTGCGCAGTGATGACACCAGCTTGCTGAGTTCTGCTACTTCCGGTGTAGTTCAGTGAACGATGCCACAAGAGGTATGTGTACACCCAACTATACTTTGTTCTGTGTGCTTAGCTTTGTTCTGTTTGGTTATCACCAACTTACTTTGTTCTGTGTTAGTTTTGTTCTGTTTGGTTACCACCAACTTTTACTTTGTTCTGTGTTACCTTTTGTTCTGTTTGGTTACCGCCAACTTTACTTTGTTCTGTGTTACCTTTGTTCTGTTTGGTTACACCCAGCTGTGCTTTGTTTTGTGTTGGCATTGTTGTGTTTGGTATTTGTCAGCTTTGTTCTGTTTGGTTACACCCAACCCGTACTTTGTTCTGTGTTAGCACGCTTGTTCTGTTACGTTAGCATTGTTCTGTTTGGTTACACCCAGCTGTACTTTGTTCTGTATTAGCATTGTTCTGTTGTTAGCATTGTTCTGTTGGGTTACACCCACTTTGCTTTGTTCTGTGTGTTAGCATTGATCTGTGTTAGCATTGCTCTGTTTGGTTACCACCATACTTTACTGTGCTAATTGGTGCATTGTTACTTACTCGTGGTATTGTGGGCTTGGGTACAAACAACTTCTTAACTTCGTTCTTTCTGTTTAGTTGTTCTGAATTGGTTTACACCAACTGCTACTTTGTACTTTGTTACGTATTGTTCGGTCTTGTCAGCCACCTTTGTCATGTTTGGAGACACACTCACACACCTTTTTCTTGTTCTGTGTTAGCAAGTTCTGTTGGAGGTTACCTCAAACGGTATTATATTTTTGGCATTGGTCTGCTTTTTTTCTTCTTTTCCAGCGAACGTGCTTTGTTTCAGGCATTGAAGAGTTTGGTTACATCCAACACTACTTGGTGCTTTGATGTAGTACTGATTCTGTTGAGTAATCGACCTCTGCTTTGGTGTTCTGTGTAAGCAAATGTTCGGTTTTTAGTTACTCGCATTGCTGAGTTTTCCGGTGTTAGATTCTTACTGTTTGATTACAAAACCCAATTTTAACGGTACTTATTACTTTTCCAGGCTTGTTTCTGTTTGATTACATCCAAACCGTTACTATGTTCTTGTTAGCATTTCTCTGTTTGGTTACACCCAAACGCACATTTGTTCTTTGTTAGCAGTTCTCTGTGTAAGGTTTTACACCCAAAACGTCGTGACTGTTCTTTGTTAGTATTGTTCTGTTGGCTTAGCATTCAATTATGTTACTTGCTTTTTTTTTTTTGGTTTGTTTTTTTTTTGCTTACAAGCACCTGTCAAGCAAATGCCACTGTGAATCCCACGTGCTGCCCCCCTCAGGTGCTGTTTCCAATGACAAAGACACAATCTATGTGAGTAATGGACAATTCAAGGAGAAGAGTACACAGCTTTTTTTTAGGAGGAACACGTCGAGGACTCACTCAGGGCAACTCCTCCGGTGTCAACACCGGGACCCCCCACACTCCATTCAGACAGTGTCTCCGCTACCTTCCCCTTTTTTCCCTTCCCCAGCCGCTGCACTCCTTATAATTTTTTCTCAACAGTAACACACACCAATTCCAATATACCCCAGAAAGTGCACACTGACCCAGGAGGAGAAGAGTAGATTTCCAAAGCGATCTGTCGGTATAATCAATTTGCTACATACCCCCAATTTCTGTGGAGTGTGACACATGAAGGAATTGGTGATAATTTTCAAAGTTCTCTTCCATAGTGTCAGATATAGGACGAGGGTCGCTTTACAAAAAAACTAGGCAACAGCAGCACTGGTGGGACTAGGTATCCACCAGAGTAAGGGGTCCTTCCTTCCCTCGCAGAAAAACCCATATTGCTATCCCCATTCAGCACAGAAAAATGGATCAGTTTCTTTCAACCTGTAAGTGTTGTCAGACTGCCCCTTCTCCTTTTGCTCCCCCCCCCCCTTTGTTGCCTGTGTGTGTCGTGGTGTTTCCGGACGCCAATCCCCCCCCTATATATCATCCTAGCAACCATTCTCGTGAGATCCTCAATTCACCAGTCTTCGAATTGACTCCCTTGAAGACAACAAACTCCGAAATTGTACAAGGGAGCGAACCGTCCTATGGTCGCACTTTCAAGGGCCAGGGGTAAACGGTGTGTTCCGGTTTTTTGGGGGGGTCTCTTTTTTATGTGGGATCCCGGCTGTCGGGCGGAGTTCCACCACACCCCAACCCACCCACAGCGCACCACCCCGCCCCCCCCCAGGGGGCGGGGGGGGGGCCCGGGGAAAACGGGGCCCAAAACGCCCCCAAACAACACCGTGTTCTTCGCCCCCCCGTTGATAGTTTGGGCGAGCCGGCACCGGAAACCGACCACCAAGGGGGGAGGCAGTACGCGTCCGACCAGCACCACCACCTGACCGAAAAGAAAGCGAAAGACGCCGACCCTCCGACCCAATTATATTGGCGACCTGCCTTCTGTGTTTCAGATGGCCCACACCATATTATATTGGTGACAAGTTTCCTAACGGAGAGTGTGATCGGACCCGATATAATACAACCCACCCTCTCCTCATGTCGAGACATTCTGCAAACATTCTAGTCCAGCTTCAAGTTCCTGTAGTGCTTTGTTTGATTTTTACAGTGGTAACATGCGTATGTTCCTCTGCCGCACTCGTAATCCTGCATCACCTACGACACCGATAATTATAGGAAGCCAATCTCACGGCTAGAGCTGTATCAAGGTCTGGACTGGCCCAGCGCGTGGGGACCATGCAGTGTACTGTCGGATGCAGACAATCGGCTAGGCCATGAGAGCACACGCGACCTTCTTTTGTAATAATATAGCTCATCATTCTAGTGTTGTATACACTTCTAGATTACATCACCTGAACCGATCAGCTTTACACCTGCTGCAACTGGTAGTCAATGTCACGAAGACTTTGTGGGGAGGAGGATTGATAGTAGGACGGTATGACGGAGAGGTTCCTAAGGCCCTGGATGAGCGCTAGTCCGTGACGCAGTTCTGAGAAACATCCTCCTGCTTGGCACCTGAAACCGGACACATTTTTTTTTTTTTTCCCGGAACTATGCCAGACCCCCTGATTGCCACGTGCCCCCGCGATCATATAATTGGTTGTCTCGACTAATTCCCCATTCGGTCATACACACCAAGCAGAAATAGGAGGCCGCGATTCCCCCCCCTTGCCCCGAAGGGGATCTACCGTGTGAGAGGATAAGTCGACAAATATAAACATTCATAATCAGAGGATTTCCTACACCGGTTGATGACTTGGTCGATGGGGAGAGTTCTGTTTGGAATTACCGTTTGAATTCCGCCCGACACCCATTGCAACACGGACTCTTTTTTTTTTGTTTATGAGGAAGTGGGTACCTAGCGAGGTGTGGGTACTAAGCAGAGTGGTTAGATCGTAAACACACCACCCACGACACACCACAGCACACAACAGCCCATCACCACCACAAACCACATCACGAACACAGAATCGACACACCCGCATAGTTTACACGGACACCGACCCGTGTACACGCAGCACACGCGGACGACCTCCGTCATACGGGAGAGGATGCCAGTTTGCAGAGCAAGGCGTTACATCGTACGGGCCAGGTAGCAAGATGTCACAGAGAGAGAGAGAGGAAGAAGGAAGGAGAAGGCGCGAGAGAGGAGAGGAGAGCCGCGGGGATGGAGGGAGGGGCGAGAGCAGGGAGAGCGGGAGGAGAGCTGGGGCAGAGGAAGGAGGATGAGAGAGAGAGAGGGGGGAGACGCGAGGCAGACAGACCAGACCAGACAGGAGTAGCACAGACGTGAGGAAGCGAGAGGATGAGGCCGACAGGGACCAGGGACAGAGACAGCCCAGACGAGACAGGGACACACACACACACACACGCACACACACACTACCACACACGCACACCGCACGCCACAAGGAGAGAGGCGACTTCTAGCTCTAAATAGAGAAGCCTTTATTTATGAAAGCCATCCCGACCGGTAAATGCCAAAACATGTTCCGAACAAATCAAAAAGAAAGAAGCAAAAATCTAAATAATATAAAAAAAAAAAGAAAAAGAAAAAGAGAGAAAAAGAGAAAAAAAGTGGAAACAGAGCAAAAGAAAGGAGAGAGAGAGAAAAAGAAAGAAAGAAGAAGAGAACGGAACCGAATACTGGACCCGAAGACGAAACGGACGAAAAGAGACAGACAGAAGGACGACAAGGAAGGACAAGCAGAAAATTCCCGATAAAAGAAGAAGCGAATGAGCCAGAATCCGCTCGGCACGTAGAGCATCGTCCTTCGACAAATAGGGTCAAGAAGCATCCTTTCTGGAATGCAGTATTCTGAACAGCAGATCGTATAATACAGGAAAGAGACGCGGGGGGGCTTAGAATGTGCATTTCTAGTTATTTAACAAGAGCCAAGAGGGGACACTACCGGATACAGGAAAATTCATACAAAATAAGAAAAGATGCAGTAGACACGGACCACCAGTAAACCAGCAAATTGATAGCGGACATGGTGGTGGCATCTAGGATCGCAACTCCCGACTTGAGAGAATAGAGCGCGTCCGTGTGATTCTTTCTGCTACGTGAAATGAGATTTGAAGGACGGATATTTCCAGGTGCGTAGTCAAACATCAAATTCTCACTCCTCGACTGGGGAGACTGATGTCCCAACGCCCAGCTGGCAAAACCGGACATCGAAATGAGAACAGTCGTAGTTTACACAACCCTTAAAAACTCTGCACAGGCACACAGATAAATACATATTCTATCATCACCGTTCCATGGTACAACAAACGACAAGCAAACGAAGCCAAAAAGCAAACAATTATTAGTACAATTTATGTTCTTTCTTTACAAATCCTATCCGAGCGGTTGAGAAGAAATCCTTCGAAAAATCCGTGGAGATTCGGTATTGCACAAAGACCTGCGGAAGGGGAGGAGCATCCGTTTATCCTTTGGGGACAGAGGGGGAGCGAGGAGGGGGCGCTCGGGGGGGGGGGGGGAAGGGGGAGGGGGGGGGAGGCCCCCCAAAAACCCAGCGACAAGAAACCCCAAAACGAAAGGCCAACCAACAGGCACCCAGGCAAACATAAACAAGAAGAAAAAAGGAAGCGGGGGAAAACCACGCAGACCCAAACAAAAAAGGGCAACAAAACAAAAACAACCACAGAAAACGTAGCCCCCGGGCGAGGACCAAGCCCCCCAGGAGAAAAAAAGCGAAAAAGCCAAACTAAGAATCTGTGTTCAATGAACTGAGTTTTCCATTCTATTCATGTAAAGAGACAGAAGAGTTAATCCCAATGTGATTAGCGACTAAAATAATATATGTTCGTAGTAATAGGTGCTTTCAAAATGTGTGTATTGGGGACCCACACGACTTATCACAGATTTAGTACAGCATTAGGATTGGCTTCGACTCGAATTACAACATTAAGGTGTCATGGGCCAGATCAATATGCATTGACCCTACAGGTGCTCATATTTCTAAAATTTCTTTTCTGTCGAATTTTTATAGATAAAAGGGACAATATGGCCAGCCACCCGCGCCCATCATAGGAAAAAAAAGAGAGTAAAGAGAATATGACAAATAGTACGATATTGTACGAAAAATCAGCACGATCATGATGAGCAGAGTATCGTAACGGGAAGTTACTGGTCACGTATTGGGTAAATAAAAAGATGCAATTTGCCTTTGGTGTTCCTATCACGTGATGGGAAATGACTGTATCAAGGTGGATATCAAAAGGGAAGGAGGTGGGGGCATAGGGTGGCCCCCGTGTTTGCAGCAAATGCAAGAGCGCGGAGGCAGTGGACACAAAGTTATGCGCACATGCGTGATTCCCCATGACAAAAACATCCGATGCGTATTCAAAGGATGCCGGTCCAGGGTTTCATATGTGCGGTAGGCTTAAGGGGGAGGCAAAGTACGGGGTAGTTGTCTGGTCACTGCGGCCCGTAGAGTTGGTATTCTATCCTTGGGGTTACAAGAGGGGAGAAACGCCCCCCGGGGGCAGGTGTACGGCAAAACGGGATGGCTGGTCGCGGAGTGTTCGGTTGTGGAAACGTGGCGTGAGGGCGAGGGAAGATGAGGGCGCGTCGTGCATTGATTCGGAGTGCGATCACAGCGCCCCTATGTTATTCGCCGTTGTGTTCTGCCAAAACTTATTCCTCCACCCGATTTACTTTGCAGCCACAATTCAGATGGATGAGTTTTGCTGTCGTATTATATATGTATATGCTTAGTTTCTCGTTCGAGTTTTTTTTCATGAATGTTCTCTCGAAGTACTCGCAGAAAGAAACTCTTATGAGCAGCCCACTTGTTTGACCACATTGATGATGTGCCACCACGTAGTTAGCGCTTCTAATCTTCGCATTAGCCTTTAATTGAAGATGCCCCCCGCCTCCTCGCGACCAGCCACATGCCTGCTCCCCCCCGAGCACACAGACACCTGTACCACCCCCCCCTCAAAATATATACTGAATAAACACCTAATAGGGATTTTATCAGACCCCAACCCCACTAACCAAACTGTATCTTATTTAATTTAAAAAAACATTCTGTTCAACCCGCCACCACCTTTTTAGACTGATATGCAGAAAAAAGTTAATGTAACCTGATGTCCCTATCTTTTTTTTTTCCTGTTCCGGCGCCCTCGTCCGCAAGTCGCAGTTTGTGACGCAGATTTTCTTCGTTCTTCTTGGGCATCACTGGGCCCTTTCCCGGCCACCTTTCGACGCACCCTGTTATTAATTGGGTACTGCTTCATAGTGTTTATACCCTTTCGTTTCGTCTTCACACCACCCTCTTCTTAAAGGGACTCACTGCGTAGGGCTTTACTCTCTCACCGGTACCGGCAATTCTTTTGTTTTGGTATTTTTTCTACCACCTCATCAATCCTTCCACTTCTGCTCGTTAGGGAAGTATCTTCCCATGTGTCCTGTCGGACACTAGGCACACCGTTTGTGTGTGTATATGCCCGCATTCCGTGTCCGCCCCACACTCGACATGAGCACTATATTTTCACCCCCTGTTCCCTCGCTTCGTTTTGTCCTTGGGGAACACGATAAACGCTTTTTTGCCTCGTTTGTATACTGCTTTGTGTTCCCTTATGTGTGGTTAAACCACTGTTCTCGTTTCGCTTTGTTCTCCTCTCTTCTTCGCTTACCCAATTTATGTCCCGAGCCTTTCTCTTCCCTCCTCCATTGCTTACTCAGCTCTTCCTCCCCACCATTTTTTCAGCTTCCCATCCCATCATCCGGTGCAGATACACCAGGTTCCCAACAACTCTTGTCTTCTTTGCTTCGATCTGCATCTGTCATAACCACGAGTCTCCCCCCCTTCTCCTCACTCTTGACCGTAATCCACCCCCCCGCAATGGCCCCACATCACCACCACGTGTGCCATCAGACACCAACAACTTGCCACCGATTAAGCCCCGCCGCCTCTTTTTCCGTGTCACCATGACACGACCCAGCCCACACCTTGAGTCCAAAACGCCTCTTTGGCCCTTTATGGCCGGGGATTGTATACTCTACCTTTAGACCCTTGTTTTTTCCAGGAACCTGAACCTATGCTGCACGTGATCCTGACCTCATACGTATTTGTGCATTAACATGCAGCCCGGACCTCCTCCCAGTCCACATCCGCTTCTGGATTTCAATGTCACACCACTACGTGGCCTTCCCCTCGCTGGCGATCACCCCCCTTGCCCTGGAACAACAATCACAGGTGTCCAGTCTCTTCCCGCTCCTAAGAAAGAGGACAAAAACCGATGGCTTATCCTAGTTGGGCTATCTGTACGTAACCACTCAAACCACAATTAGCGACCCAGACATGACGCATTCTTGGGACAACTCCCCATGCACAACATCTGAGCCCCCCAAAAAAAAGGAGGCCCGCAGGTTCGGGGTATTTACTGCTGAAAATTGTCGGACTAGCGTGTGGGCCCTTTCGTGATATGTCCAAGACCCTGGAAGACAGAATGGACAAGGGCAATGTGTTCCCGCTTCGGTAGGTCTCGCCAGCTCGTTTTCACGTTTTCCCGTCTATGACTCTCACTCGATTTTGAAAGGAAGGAATAGCATGAGAATCTTCTTGCCATTGGACACACAACACGAAGCGCGGCAACCACACCGCAACACACCAAACACAAACACACACACACAAACACATCCACACCCACATCACACACACCCACCACCAACACACATGAGCAGTTATACCGCACGCAGCACTAGGCCACGCGGACACGCCTACACCGCCATTACGCCCGCCAACGCACACTCGCAGTGTCAACCATATAGAGAGCAATTGCTGCACCTTACATGGAAACTGCTGATACCGCCATTCCTAGAACACGAGCAGCCTCGGTGAGAAAGAAAACTAACATTTCTCCGGCTGATATCCCGATTTCACACAGTGGATAAGAAGTCATGGGCAATGAAACCGACATCTGAAAGTGGTACATAACAACCGTAGCCTATAGGACCCGGATCCAGGATACTTACAATTTGATTGACTTCGAATTCTCCACGCAAAAACACAAGCAGAGGTATTACCACCACAGAACAAGCAACCAAAATGCTCACCGGAGAAACCGGAATGGGTGGTTGGCCACTTAGACAATGTAAAAATTAAGATATCGATCAGGTGTAAAGTATGAGGCTATTGTGGAAACGCAGAGTCAGATGGTGTGAAAAAAAAGGCGAAAAAAAAAAAAAAAAAAAGAAAAGGGAAAAAAAAAAACAAGAAAAAGAACAAAACAAAAAAAAAAAAAAGCAAAAAAAACAAACAAAAAAAAAAAAAACAAAAAAAAAAAAACAAAAAGGACACCAAAAAAAGTAAAACCTGGGGAGCCCTACGGTGGCAGATCACGATCCGGGTGACCTCCGGACCAGATCACCAGGTCGACCCAGATCCAAGATCACAAGTTGCCCTCGGGACCAGACCACCAGTGTTTGCCAGAACCACGGACCAACCAGTGCGCCAGACCAGCTCACAGTTGGTGGCCTCTAGACCAGATCACCAGGCGCCCCAGACAGACCCAGTGCCCGTAGACCACGCTTTTTACCAGTGGCCATAAGACAGATCACAGTACCCCAGACAGACGAATCCAGTGCTCCACGACCGCCCCGGATATCCGCACTAGTCATCACACTGCTTAAGTGTTGCCTCAGATTGAACAGCTTATCAATCACCCAGTAAGTCTCTCCAATAGACCAGGAAGTCACCAGCCCATCAGCAGTGCTTCTCACGACTCCAAGATTAACCAGTGTACCTTAGACAACATCACGAGATTGCATAGGACCAGGCAATCATGCTAATTTTAGCCCGACCAGTATCAACATTTGTTTTTGTCCCCCTAATAGATAGATCGTCCTTGGTGCTGCTTACCTCGACCAGTATCACCTCAGAGGTGCCCCCGGACCCCCAAAACATCAGTGGCCCGGACCAAGATGGATAAATCCCAGTGGTTGCCCAGGACATGTATTGGGATGGGTGGGGGATATTGAGGGTGGGGGGAACGCGGAGATTTGGGGTGCTGTGGATCCCCCACGCCCCCGCGCCCCCCCCCCGGGCGGGTTGATGGACGGGGGACACATTGGGTCGGGGGATGCTGGTTCATTCGCTTATCTCCGTGACCGCGTTGTGTGGTCAGGGTCCAGTGGCGAAGACAAGGCCCCAACCAGGACACAGATGGTCACCAGCTAACGCCACCGAAGCCCGTCACAGAAGCGCGTAGAGGGCCCATCCGGTGCGGGCCGTCAGCTGGGGGAGGGCCGGAATAGAACCTGGCGTTGAATGCAGACCCCTTCCGTGTTTTGGAGACACCCCCACCGCGGATGAACGCTCCGCCGCCCGCATGCGACAGGGGGGTCCCAGGAAGGTCCCCCGTTCAACCTCCGGTCAGGAAGGCCCGCCGCCGGCCGTCCACGAGCAAGCGCATCCGGCGCCCTGTAACCGCGGAAGATTTTAGGAAAAGTGTTTTCGCATTCGGATAGGCCCCAGTCGCCGACCAAAAAAGCCGCAAAACCCCACCCCCACCACAACCACAAACAAACAAACAAAAAAAACAGAGAGAGGAGTCGGGGGCAGAAGAGAGAAAAAGAGTAGGTGGTGGCGAGAAGATTGAGAGGAAGACGAACCATCGAAGATTACCGAAAAAACAACAAAAAAAACATTGACGTGGACTAACCAAAAAACAAAACACAAAAGCCAAGTGCACAGCTTTACAAAACCTGTTCACATTGGTCAGCCAATCTCTCTGCCATTAGTTTTTCACCCGAACCAAAAGTATCTCACACTGCCTGTGCGAGGTTCTACTCGCGGCGCGCGCCGAGCGCGCACACACCACACCCACACACCACACCACACCACACACCCCATGTGCCCGCCACACAACAACTTGAAACACTATGAATACACTAATTCCCGAAACCTCCCCTAAATGATCGCAGGTGACGGAGGAATGTATGGGGGAAAAGGACAAAAACAACTTCGGGGCGCTACGCAATTTCCCCCCCCCCCCCAGCCCGCCGTCACCGTATATCTGAATTGGGTATTTTGGCAACAATTCTTTTTGATTTAAATGTGCAAATGTCCCCCTGAAAAGTAAAAAAATGATGGTGGGTCGATGAACTGGCGTGAGAGGAAGAAAAAGAGAACCTAAATTGGTGGCAATTGGGAAGGAGACCACCATCCCCATCCTCTTGGACACCCTACTCTTTATTCTCTTATTACCCCCCCCCCCCTTTCTCCTTCTCCTTGTTTCCTGTTTTCTTGAAACTCCGAAAACTGCCCTGGGGAACAACTGATCACACACGTTCTATTCCGGGGTCACGCGACTGTTCCTCGAGATGGGTGTATCCAGCTCGGAATGCGTGCATCCGACGTGCGCGGCGGCGGCGCGCGCCGCTCCATCAGGGTGGAGTGTAAGTGCGACAGCCACGGGCTGCGCTGCGTGCGTGCGTGCGTGCGTACGTGGAGTGACGTTTAGGAATTGTGTGACTGTGCATGTCCTTGCATCACATGGAGACAACACACAGTCCAGTACGTCTGTGGCGGTGCGTTCTCACACCAAATGGGGTTTGTGCAAAACGACAAGCGCGCCGCAAGATCGCGTACAGTGGTGGGTGTGTGTTGCTGGTCTGTGTAATGGTGTCACAGATCGATTGTCATCGACTCAAGGATGCAGCCAGCGGGTAGCCGATGGTGATTTGACCCCGAACGCCGACCGGCCGGCGGTTATGTGTTTCGAATGCGATCGGAATGTTTCTTTCCCGCGATCGTGACGAGGGTCATGGGAAAGCGGGAAGACTATCGAAGTACCAGGGTGCTCCCTGTCAAGGAATCCACAAGACGATTAATGATAGTGATGGTTAATACTGCAGGAGATTGAGGACAACGAACGAGACGAATCTATGACGCCGACTGGACCAGGATAAAGACGAAGACAAATGTCTCCAAAACTTTGCCGGGACACCCATTTTGTTTTTGCCCAAAGGCTGGACCAAGAGCGGGGACGCAGAGGCATCGGTCTGCAGCAGGATTGTGCGCACACGCACAGGAGGCCAGCACCCCGGAGCACCCGCCCCCGCAAAAGACCCCCCCAAACCCAAGGACCACAGGCCCGCCCTTGTGGTGCGACAGGATCCCATTGTAAGGCTCGACTACGCCCACCCTGAACAAACCGCCCCAGCAAGACTACAGAAGACAAGCACAACGAACAGTCCAGCCGGAAAGAAGCAACAGAGCCGAACCAACAACACAGACTGTGAATCATGTGTGTAAATGAACGCCAGAAGACACCACTAGAAAACAGAGACCACAACACAAGAGAGCACACAGGTTCCACAGAAGAAGCAAGGTCCACCAAACACAGGACCGGAAGAAAAAGCGAAGATGAACTTTTTACAGACCACGATTCGCAAGCACCCTGAAAACGGACCACACCAACACAACACACAAAGAAAAACCCTCCAAAACACGCAACCCAATGCTGT
>JADBJO010018605.1:0-34990 GCA_016801955.1 Conus betulinus | reverse complement strand
GCGCGTCTCTGCTGTTCAAATCTTGGGAACAGCGCTCTGGCTTGGCAGCAGTGGCATCTCCAGCCCAGCTGGCTCAGTGGGTAGTTGGTCCCCGGCACAGTGGCAGGGAAGGGTAGTTGTCAGCACTCAGGCGGGGCCCTCTCCATGCTGATGCAAGGCGGAGAATAAGGGGGGTAGATCTCAGCTACAGCCCCGACCCTCAACAAGTGGCAGCCAGTCCCCTTCAGACCAGGGTACACTTCTACCTGGGGGATCTGATTAACTACCTTGATTATCATGGCTACTATTGATTACAATCATGACTACATTTATATTCATTAGCCACATCACATTCCACTAGAACTGGGACAAACATCAGCATATTCTCTCTTCATAACACTACAACATTCCCTTTTCCGGAATCATAAACACTACAACATTCCCTTTTCCGGAATGACAACACTACACAGGAAAGGATTTCAGTATAAGCCTTTCAAATCTAGTTTTCCAAATTGGGGGAAGGATTCCCACCTAGACCTTCTTCAATAAACCATGAATACAATCATTACACACAATTAATGATTTTCATCAAACTATGAATGTCTTTTGTCACAACAAAAAATATTCATTTCTTTCTCTTGTGTATCACGACAAGAATGTTAATTTCATTTCATATATCAGATTTTAGAAGATTTCTTTTCAAGACATTTGTTCAAAAGATTCATATACTTAAATACACATAAAAAGGATTTCCGCACACTCTTGTTTACCAAACACACAACTATTCAATATTCATATCAAGATTGAGTTAAATACTCGTCCACATCAAAAATCAAAACCAGCATATATGTAGTCTCTGTTGCTCGCTTTGGGAGCTTATTATCCATAGCATCAAAACTCTCCCTCTTCTCGTAAAGCCTAGCTAAACCACATTGGAAGAATCAACGCCTTTTTTTTCATCATGGAGTTCATAACTAGTTAAGTCACAGAATAAACAAAATCTTTTTTTTTTTTCTGAAGACCACTTCCTTTAACACTCACTTCATCTATTCATGTTTTCCAAAATTTCGTTTTGCTACCCTATCAAGTCATAGGATAACACAACAAATACTTTTCTTTTCTAAACAAAACCTTCACAGTGCACTGAGGAAGTTTCAGTCACTCCTAAACAGGAATACGGTTTCGGTTTGCTAATAAATAAATATTAAATGATAAATACCTGACTGCCACCAAAAACAAACAGGAGTCCCTCTTTGGCTTCTGGGTAGTTGCAATGCCGGAATCACTGCAGAGACTGCCTAACCATTTCAGCTCACCTGGCTTAAACAGAGTGCAGGTGAGCAGCAGTCAGGTGAACTTTTCAACCAGCTTCCATACGACTACCTTCTGGTTAGCACGGTTGCACGAAAATTTGTGACTGGACGGGAAACGGTCCGTCACAAGGTGGTTCGGGAACAGCCTTCCTCATCCTGTTGCTGGTGTGAAGAACTGGCATGTACGTCTTCAGCCATTGCGACAGAGGTGGATTCCTGGGATTGTGTCTGATCGCAAATGGTACTCTGGTCAAACTGGTTTTGTCCTTGTGGTAATCCAAAGTGGTGACAAGTTGTTTTGAAGACACTGCACTGATAGCATTATCTATCAGTTTGGCTGCGTATCCCCTTTTCCTCAATTTGCCTTTGAGATCCTAACATCTCCATTTGAAGTCTTTCCTCCGAACAGTTTCATTGGTAGCGAAGGCACTGGCTGTACGGTATGCTCCGAACGCAGTGGCGTGAGTGACATGAGCTGAAGGGTAGGATCATGGATGCATCTGTGTCTTTGATGTGCAGATCCGTCATCAGTGTACCACCTTTTATGCTTATGCTCACATCAAGGAATGGCATGTGCTTTCTCCCGACGTTTGCAATGAACTTTATTGTGGGATGCTGTTCATTCAACCACAAGATGAATCTGTGCAGTTCATCTTCTCCATGCAGCCAGAGCATGATCACATCGTTGATGAAACGCTTCCAGATACCTGATTCGATGTTCCATGGGCAAGTGCTGATGAACCTCCTCTCCAACCACCCCATGAAAATGTTCGCTATGGAAGGCACCATGGGGATACCCATGCGGTACCGAACACCTGGTCGTAGATTTGGTCATTGAAACTGAAGACATTGTTTTTCAGAATGTGATCATTTACTCTTAGGATCACTCCAATCAGTGGGCAGTCTGGTGCAAGATCAGCAGAAATAGTGTCTGACAATGACATAGAGACCTCATCGTGAGGAATGTTACTGTAGAGCCCCACATTATCTATTGTGACAATCAGAGCTTCAGGTGGCAGTGGTTGGTATTCTCTTTCCAGTTCTCCACTGTTTGAAGAAAATGGGTGGTATCTTTCAGATAGGATAGAAGGCTTTGTACCAATGTTGCATCCAAAAGTCCATTAATTTAGACAGCTTTTCTTTGGGTCCTCCACATCCTGACACAATGGGCTTCCCTGGTGGTTTCTCTGTACACTTGTGAACCTTTGGCAAGTGATAGAAAATGCTCGTTTTCGTTTCATCTGTAGTGAGTCGGGCTCATCTGTAGCAGTCATCATCAATTAACTCTCTGTTGCGGAGCTCCTCCACAATGTTATTTGACTCGCGAGCAATGGATGCTGTAGGATCATGAGAGAGAGGCGCTGGTAGTTGTCTGTGTTGTTCAGTTGTCTGAGTGCTTCTGCTTCATAGTCACTGCAGTCTTGCACTGCTGTAGCCCCTCCTTGTCTGGTTTAGAGATTCTGATCTGGCAGTTCTGAACCATGTTTTGAAGCTCAGACAATGCATGTGGACAGTTCCTGTTCAGATTACGTTTCTTCACTTGGGAGGAATGTGTCCTGCTGCCATGGAAGTGATGGTATCACAATAGGCATCTAAGCCCTTATCTCGTCCCTCTGGTGGGTACCACATTTCTTCTTGTAGAATTTCATTGTCTTGGGGATTTGTGCAGGTACGTCATCACAATGGAAGAACTCTCTGAGACGCAGTCTTCTCTCTCCTCCTTTTATGTCCCAGAGCAGTTCTGCCTCATTGACAGAAGTTGGTGCGGGGCAAAATTTAGAGCCCAGTGACAGCACATAACGTTGTTCTGCAGAGCGTTGTACTGATGATAAATTTATCACCTGGTTGGGTTCAGGCTCTAACACAGTGTTACGTCTTCAGAAATGGCAATTCCGTCTATTTGAGGTGAATGAGTGTTGGTTTGTCCTAAAATTTGGAGGAATTTGAGGTCCGTACCTATGGATGGGAGTGGGAGAACTGTCTTTAGTTCTTTGACTGATAAGTAGGTGTGTGTGAGTATTGCCCTGTGTAACTGAGCCATGAGACACAATCTGGCACCCTTGAACAGCTTCAGGTTCTGATGAATGTATTTCAGTCTTTTCTGAAGGCTCATCTTCTAGAAATCCCTTGTTTCAGACTAGAGACTTATCCAATCCTGAGATTTCAGCCTCTCTTGAAGACACGTCTAGAAATCCCTTGTTGTAGTCCAGAGACTGGTCCAATACTGAACTGATTTCCATCTCTTCTGAAGGCTTGTTTTCCAGAAATCCCCTGTCCAACACTCACAAATAATTTTCAGTTTCAACAGGTGTGCAGTCTTGATCCTCAATGGTTGAAGAGTGTTGCTCGTGGAATCCTCTGTTGCACTCATTTGAATCATTGAGTGAAGTGCTGGATTCTGTTGAAGTGGTTTCGCAAGCAAATGGAGAGACTGACATATGTTCATCAGTATTCCTGGCATTGGAAAAGCTAATGTCCAGAACTGACCTTTCTCCATGGCTACCTCGACTTAGTAAAGCTTGATTGTAAACAAATGTAGTTTCATTTTGATAGGCTCGAGCGCTAATGAGAGAGAACTTTTTCTTTTTTCCTCTCTTCACACTCGTCATATATTCTTTTTGCCTTTGTTTTCAACGTGGCAAGGCTTGCTGGTAGATCTGCCGATTCAGATGCTGACTTGAAATTTGATTGCACCCTACATGTTAGCTCCTCAAATTCAGCATACAATACACTGACTTCTTTTTCATAGAACTCCTTAAACATTTGAGGATAGGCAACTCTGTTTCCGCTACAAGAGAAGAGATGAAGTCATGAGGGGTGGACGGAGGAAGTGCAGAGTGTCCAAATTTCAAAGAGAATCTCTTTGGTACAAGGTTGTGCGTATCACAACGTGATAGAAAGTTCAGATGACTGTTATACCGTGATATCTTCACTAAGACATTTTTGGTCTTTGTATGCAGCCTCACGCGCGGAATGCAGGTCTAGACCTAGGAGTTGTGTCCGATTTTTCCAAGTTTCCAGATGAGCCTCAGTGGACCTTTTTCGCATCAGAGATTCGTTTTATCTTGCAGCTTTTTGCAAAGAGTCCACCAGCTCTCTGGCATACAAGGCGTTGTATGCTGACCTCTGTTCAAAATTCCCATCCTGTCAGAAAATTTCCACTGACAGTTCCAAGTCTGAAGATGGAGTGGCCTGTGCAGCCTATTGCCCTGGTGCTCCTTCTCAAATACTTTAGAACATATTCCTTCAGACGCTTCTGTTTACTCTGCTGAACTTACAGCTCTGGTTCTGGCACTGAGGATAATCTCACAGTCTACGAAGAGGGACTTTCTGGTTCTGTCGGATTTGCTGTCGGCTTTGGAGGCCATAGCTGGCTGCAACCTCCAGCATCCCAAACTTTTACACTTCTTTGAACTTTTTATTTTATTTTATTTTATTTTATTTGCTGTCCCAACCTCTACGTGACTTCAGAGGCAGTGCACCCATGCCGCTCATTCCGACACCCCATCCACAACCACAGCCCGGTCGGCCCTGCCGCAGCCCCGGCACTGGCAATCCACAGGGAGCAGTCAATGTCAAGTCGTCAAGAGGCAACCCACCGGAGGAGACACTGCACTGCTGCCGAGTCACTTCGGTGGTGTTCAGTGGCGCCTGTTCTGATCTAACATACACAGACACCACCTACTAAGCCCCCTACTGACGACAATAATTGCTTAGTTGTGGAGCCGGCGTGAGTGAGCTCTCCCTCCAGAGGGCGCCACCACGTTCGTCCAACAACAGCCCCCATGACTCGCCGATACCGGTGACCCCGACGGAACCAAACCAAGACACAGACGTGGAGAGGACATCAAAATTGAGGTCACCATGAGAGCAGGGCATGAAGGGCCACAGAACCTGAGACTTCATTTTTTTTTTTTTTTTTTTTTTTTTTTTTTTTGAATACTGATCAATGAGAATGAGGATGACATTTTCTTGCGTCAAACCATTATGTAACAGTAATTGTTATTCTTCCACTGAAATCATTCAAGTCTCCATCTAAAGTAGGAAAGCTGTAGTCTCCAAAGTAAGTATGCATACTATTTGAAAAGTCGTCACAATTTTTTTTTTTTTTTTTTTTTGCCCTTGCTGTCCAACCTCTCTGCGCCACCCCAGACGCAGTGCACCCATGCCGCTTATTGTGGGGAAAAACAAGCGCAGGCCAACAACTAAATTGTCTTCATAGTAATGACTTGGCAAAACTTTGAACTTAAGGGGGGGGGGGGGGGGCGGGGGCAGGAGGTTGAAGATGTAAAAACTGGGAACATGAAATTAAGAAAATATGAAAACTCTTCACTGGCTGCATAAGGGAACCATCGCAATCCCTTTTAAAGGCAGATATATTTGTATTGCCTGCTCCGAGGCCTTTCGTCCGCTGGGTCGGAAACTCATCAGGGAGACACGGCTGGCTGTATCTGCGCTCCTGGCGTCAAATAGAGACACACCACAGTCCATAATACCGTGGTGTTCTCACCACCAAGGGTGCAAAAAAGAATCCAATAGCACCCCCAAAGCAGCCAGCGAAGAGTAGTAAAGGAAACCAAACGAAAGGTGGGGGAGAAAAAAAAAATTTGCTGAAAAACTACAGATATTATGCAAATAGTATAAAATGTAGGGGGCAATCTTTGAGCCTACGCTTGAGGATCCACCCAAGGATGCAAGGGAGATCAAAAGACAAACACAAAGACAGACAGAAACAAATACAAATAACCTCGATTTAATCAAAACGAAATTGGAAATGAAATGAGGCAGGGAACAGTAAACATAAACAGTAAAACAAGTGGGGTAGTCTTTGCTCCCATAAGGAAACCTAACACAGAGTAACTTTTATTCAAGACTGGCACAGCCTTTTAAACTTGAATAAAGTCAGACAAATAAAAGACAAAAACCCCACTTGTTTACTGTTTATTGTTTACTAATCGAGGTTATTTGTATTTGTTTCTGTCTGTCTTTGTGTTTGTCTTTTTGATCTCCCTTGCATCCTTGGGTGGATCCTCAAGCGTAGGCTCAAAGATTGCCCCCTACATTTTATACTATTTGCATAATATCTGTAGTTTTTCAGCAACTTTTTTCCTCCCACACTTTTCGTTTGGTTTCTTTACTACTCTTCGCTGGCTGCTTTGGGGGTGCTATTGGATTCTTTTTTGCACCCTTGGTGGTGAGAACACCACGGTATTATGGACTGTGGTGTGTCTCTATTTGACGCCAGGAGCGCAGAGATACAGCCAGCCGTGTCTCCCTGATGAGTTTCCGACCCAGCGGACGAAAGGCCTCGGAGCAGGCAATACAAATATATCTGCCTTTAAAAGGGATTGCGATGGTTCCCTTATGCAGCCAGTGAAGAGTTTTCATATTTTCTTAATTTCATGTTCCCCAGTTTTACATCTTCAACCTCCTGCTGCCCCCCCCCCCCCCCCCCCCCCCCCCCTCCTTAAGTTCAAAGTTTTGCCAAGTCATTACTATGAAGACAATTTAGTGTTGGCTGCGCTTGTTTTTTTCCCCCACTATTATTGTTCGTCTTTGTATTTGTCTGACTTTATTCAAGTTTAAAAGGCTGTGCCAGTCTTGAATAAAAGTTACTCTGTGTTAGGTTTCCTTATGGGAGCAAAGACTACCCCACTTGTTTACTGTTTATTGTTTACTGTTCCCTGCCTCATTTCATTTCCAATTTCGTTTTGATTAAATCGAGGTTATTTGTATTTGTTTCTGTCTGTCTTTGTGTTTGTCTTTTGATCTCCCTTGCATCCTTGGGTGGATCCTCAAGCGTAGGCTCAAAGATTGCCCCCTACATTTTATACTATTTGCATAATATCTGTAGTTTTTCAGCAACTTTTTTTCCCCCCACACTTTCGTTTGGTTTCCTTTACTACTCTTCGCTGGCTGCTTTGGGGGTGCTATTGGATTCTTTTTTGCACCTTGGTGGTGAGAAACACCACGGTATTATGGACTGTGGTGTGTCTCTATTTGACGCCAGGAGCGCAGATACAGCCAGCCGTGTCTCCCTGATGAGTTTCCGACCCAGCGGACGAAAAAGGCCTCGGAGCAGGCAATACAAATATATCTGCCTTTAAAAGGGATTGCGATGGTTCCCTTATGCAGCCAGTGAAGAGTTTTCATATTTTTAATTTCATGTTCCCAGTTTTTACATCTTCAACCTCCTGCCCCCCCCCCCCCCCCCCCCCCCCCCCCCCCCCCCCTCCTAAGTTCAAAGTTTTGCCAAGTCATTACTATGAAGACAATTTAGTTGTTGGCCTGCGCTTGTTTTTCCCCACTATTAGATTGTTCGTCTTTGTATTTGTCTGACTTTATTCAAGTTTAAATGCCTCATTTCATTTCCAATTTCGTTTTGATTAAATCGAGGTTATTTGTATTTGTTTCTGTCTGTCTGTCTTTGTGTTTGTCTTTTGATCTCCCTTGCATCCTTGGGTGGATCCTCAAGCGTAGGCTCAAAGATTGCCCCCTACATTTTATACTATTTGCATAATATCTGTAGTTTTTCAGCAACTTTTTTCCTCCCCACACTTTCGTTTGGTTTCCTTTACTACTCTTCGCTGGCTGCTTTGGGGTGCTATGGATTCTTTTTTGCACCCTGGTGGTGAGAACACCACCACGGTATTATGGACTGTGGTGTGTCTCTATTTGACGCCAGGAGGCGCAGATACAGCCAGCAGTGTCTCCCTGATGAGTTTCCGACCCAGCGGACGAAAGGCCTCGGAGCAGGCAATACAAATATATCTGCCTTTAAAAGGGATTGCGATGGTTCCCTTATGCAGCCAGTGAAGAGTTCAACCTCCTGCCGCCGTCCCCCCCCCCCCTTAAGTTCAAAGTTTTGCCAAGTCATTACTATGAAGACAATTAGTTGTTGGCCTGCGCTTGTTTTCCCCCACTATTAGATTGTTTGTCTTTGTATTTGTCTGACTTTATTCAAGTTTAAAAGGCTGTGCCAGTCTTGAATAAAAGTTACTCTGTGTTAGGTTTCCTTATGGGAGCAAAGATTACCCCACTTGTTTACTGTTTATTGTTTACTGTTCCCTGCCTCATTTCATTTCCAAAGTCAGTGTCAAGTCGTCAAGAGGCAACCCACCGGAGAAGACACTGCACTGCTGCTGAGTCACTTCGGTGGTGTTCAGTGGCGCCTGTTCTGATCTAACATATGCAGGACGCCACCTACTAAGCCCCCTACTGACGACAATAATTGCTTAGTCGCAGAGCCGGCATGAGTGAGCTCTCCTCCAGAGGGCGCACCACATCCGTCCAATGACAGCCCCCATGGACTCGCCGATACCAGTGACCCAGACGGAACCAAACCAAGGCCAGAGACGTGGAGAGGATATCGAAATTGAGGTCACCATGAGAGCAGGGCATGAAGGGCCACAGAATTTGAGACTTTGTTTTTTTTTTTTTTTTTTTATACTGATCGATGAGAATGAGGATGATTAAGGTGATGCTACGGATTTCCATTTCGGTCTGAGACTACATGACTGGGTTGTACTCTACGCTTCCTTTCATAATATATCCCGGCGTCAACCAGGCCCAAGAGATACAGGCACCTGCAGTGTTGGTCAAGAAATTTGAGCAAAACTCGCAGAAATGCATCCATTAAGTGGATGAAACTCGACTGTGTGGTCCCAGTCTTTCCAACTGAGTCCACAGCAACTCAACTCTGGGTAGGAGTCGATCGGGGCAGAAAAACCGACATGACTTCTGATGGGATTCGAACCCATGACCTCCCAGCCAGGAGTCCACGACGCTAACCACTTCGCCACGGCGGCTAGTACTTCTTTGAACTTTTTACCAAGTTGAAAGTGGAGAGGGCTACAACATTCTTCTGGCTTGGATTCCTGGTCATGTTGGCAACGGAGGGAATGAAATGGTTGATCGTTTGGCCAAGAATGCCACAAGAGAGAAAATGTCCAACATCTCCTTGCTCAGATCTGAAACCCAAAATTAATGATTATATCAGAGACCTCTGGCAGGAGGATTGGAATATACAGATGAATAACAAACTCTTTCAGATCCGTCCAAACCTAAAGGAGTTCCTCTCATCTTCGTCTGGTGGTCGTGAAGAAGAAACAGTTCTATGCCGGCTGCACACCGGCCATTTGTATTTTACCCATTCCTACCTTTTAAAGAGTGAAGAAGCTTCGTGGTGCATTCCATGTCATGTGCCACTCACAATGAAACATGTTCTTTTAGAGTGTTGGAACTTGCACGATGTGAGACACAAACCTTGTACAGCAGATTCCATGAAAACCTTGTTCAGAGACGTTCCACCTGACGCGATCTTTGAGTTCTTGAAAGAGGTTAACATTTTTCATCAATCTGATATTTTTTTTTTTTTGCTGTCCCAACCTCTGCGCCACCTCAGAGGCAGTGCACCCACGCCACTCATTCCGACACCCCGTCCACAGCCACAGCCCGGCTGGTCCCACCGCAGCCCCGGCACCGGCAATCCACTGGGAGCAGTCAATGTCAAGTCGTCAAGAGGCAATCCTTAACCCACCGGAGGAGACACTGCACTGCTGCCGAGTCACTTCGGTGGTGTTCAGTGGTGCCTGTTCTGATCTAACATACGCAGGACGCCACCTACTAAGCCCCCTACTGACGACAATAATTGCTTAGTTGCGGGAGCCGGAACGAGTGAGCTCTCCCTCCAGAGGGCGCCACCACGTCTGTCCAACGACAGACCCCATTTTTGTTTACTGTTTATTGTTTACTGTTCCCTGCCTCATTTCATTTCCAAAGTCAGTGTCATATGACTGCCGATACGGTGACCCCGACGGAACCAAACCAAGGCCACAGACATGGAGAAGACATCAAAAACTGAGGTCACCATGAGAGCAGGGCATGAAGGGCCACAGAACTTGAGACATTTTTTTTTTTTAATGCTGATCAATGAGAATGAGGATGATGAAGATGATGCTACGGATTTCCATTTCGGTCTGAGACTACATGACAGGGCTGTACTCTACGCTTCCTTTCATAATATATCCCGGCGTCAACCAGGCCCGAGGGATACAGGCACCTGCAGTGTTGGTCAGGAAATTTGAGCAACACTCTCAGAAATGCATCCATTAAGTGGATGAAACTCAACTGTGTGGTCCCAGTCTTCCCAACTGAGCCCGCAGCAAACTCAACTCTGGGTAGGAGCCGGTCGGGGCAGAAAAACCCACATGACTCTGATGGGATTCGAACCCACGACCTCCCAGCTGGGAGTCCGTGACACTAACCACTTCGCCACGGCGGCTGGTCAATCTGATATTTTACAGTGGAAAGATTTTTAACAAACTTTTGGTTGAGTTTTTAGACGATGTATTTTAAAGAATTGTGTGAATGATGACCTGTGAGTTGATTTTAATGTGGTGACAGCCCTGGTATGGCCCTTTGCGGTCGGATGGGCTATAAGCCTATCACTAAGACATTTGACGCTTTTCTCATCTGTCTATCCAACCCAAATCCAGATCTGCTGGATACAGTTTTGGTCAGATGGGTGTGGCGTTTTCACACAAAAATGGGAATGAAAGAAACAGTTTGTTGTTGAGAATAAATACGGCTATGGTGGATCCAAAAAGGATTCAAAACATGTTCACTCACCGAAGTGGCTAGACACATAATCCAAATGAAACCCTGTTTTGAGCTTTCGGAGCTCTGATGCTCCTTCTTCAGCAGTCATATTTTATTTGTCAATAGTGAAAAAAAAAAAAAACGTTATGGCACAAAGTCATAGATAAACGAAGGATGAAAAAAAATGTCACAGCACAATGTCACAGATAAAAGAAAGAACAATGAAGAAAAGTTATGGTACGCAAAAAAAAAGAAATATAATCGAGCGGCCCAGTCGCTCACTTGGACTGATTGGACTGGACTGTGTGACCATGTTAATTCCACTACAACCAACCAAACTGGTTTGCTGGTGTCAGACGAATGTAAATCCTTCTTAGGAAGCTCTATATGATCAGCCAAGCAGGGGTCCCTACTCTTACTAGTGCTACAAGAATGTAATGTTTGTATAGTAATACCATAGACATTGATAATAGTAAAAAAAAAAAAACAGATACTGTAGAACATATTTTCTTTTAGTTATGTACATGTAATAACTAAATAAAAGATAGTTTGTATAGTTACAATTATGCATTGACTGTGAAGGTAATGTTTTCTTCTGGCAAAAACAATCATTTTTTCTGGACATATAATTTTTAGAAAATGCTTCATTCATGAGTCATTGTTTTACATTTCTTTTAACACACCTCTTGATTTAGCAGTCTTTAGAAAAATGTTCAGTAACAAATCTGAAACAAATGTTCATTATCAGTTTGACAGGATCTGATCCATGTGAGGTGCTCTTGGCAAGTAGCAGCCCCTCTTACCCAGCCTCGGCCAGTGCTAACCTCTCCCACGAAGGTATGAGCACATTGACTTCATTGGCTCAGTTGCGTTATGATGCCTAAAGCCTAGTAATTTTGGAGAGAGAGAGAGAGAGAGAGAGAGCACTAGCCATGAGACTTCTTTTCCCTTACATTCAGTCAACGTTGCTTAGGAGATCCCTTTTACGTTTGAGACCATATGACAGGTATGGTCCCTCCAGGGGTTGCCTTGCTGTGGTTGGAGGGCTTGCGTGGTCCTGTGATCCTTTAGGCTTTGCTGGCAGGGGCATCAATACTTGAAGATAGGCTAGTTTTTTAAAATGCTTCTAGGCCTGAAAAGTCGAAGATGCTGTCTGGCCTAAGCACAACGTGGTAAGGAGATGATGCCCCTGGTAGGGCTTCCCATGTCAGACAGGCTAAGGGTGAGGATCTGACTAATTGTAACCCGCCTCTCTCCTTTTCTTGTTTTCTGCCTTTCTGATTGAATCTTAAATAAATGTCAGCGAACCGCCCAGAGAAACGTGGACAAACGAATCACAAGACAAAACACAACGCGTTTCGACCTCATAGGTCTTCATCAGGTGAAACAAAAATGAAAAAAATAACGACGAAAATGCACTTAGCTTTAATTGCTTCAGATTGCTTCTGAATTCAGCGCAAGGAAGAAGGCGTTGAATGAGAACGAGGCTGTTGGAAGGGAAAAAAATCACTTTGCAACTTTCTTGTTTGGTTCTTTTCTATCTTCGTCTCCCCTTCAAGTCTTCTTTTCCACGCACTTTTTCTCTCTGTGGTCTTAAGATCCGCCGCGTTTGCCGTGCGGTGTGACCTGTGACAGAGGGGGATGAGATCCTGGTGATTGAGAGGGCCAGCGCCCTCAACACATCACTTTGGCTCAAACTCTCCCTAGACAGGAGATACACTCTGGCCCAGGTGTATTAATCAGCTCCCCCTTATTGGGGCTGGGTCAAGATGGGCAGTTCTGCGGCTGGCCAAGTTAACCCCGCAGTGCTCGGCTCTCTGTTCCCGGGAGTTGAGCATGATCAGGGGGGATAGGGTTAGTGGCGTTCTGTTTGTGTCGTATATCTCTCCTGAAGCCTAGAAGGGGTCAGGATAGTGATTTCTTGGCCCTGGCCCCTTTGTTGGACTCCATGGTAGATGGGTAAAGATGAGACGAAATTTATACACATAAAATATGGCTTTATCTAAAATCATTCCCCTCATAAAGAAGAGGAGGCAGTAGACCCCATTTCCCAACAACCGGATTCAGACAGTGACTCAGAGGGAGATGAGAGTGAGGAGACAGGTTTTTGGGCTTCCTGGCTTGTGATTGAAGGGACAGAGAGTAGGAAAAGCCTATTTCCGCTCTGAGTCCTTCTGCAATTCAGGAGGGCTTCCAAGGTCTAGCAGGCAACCCTCGGTCAGTGAAAAGGCTACGGAACGGCTCATTCCTCGTCCAGTGCGGATCAAAGAAGCAATCGGAACAGCTGCTGAGGGCAACAAGGTTCGTGGACAGAGAAATCCGGGTGACTCCCCATAAGCAGTTAAATTCGTCCAAAGGAGTTATTCGGTGCCCGGATTTGAAAGGTGTCTCAGAAGCTGAGATCAAGACAGAGCTTGCATCCCAAGGTGTGACGGAGGGAGGTGCATAGGGTGACAGTTAAAAAAGGTGCAGAAAGAGTGCCCACCAATACCCTCTTTCTGACATTCTGCAACCCTTTGTTACCTCCGGTCATTAAAGTAGGCTACATAAATGTCCGTGTGCAAATGTATGTCCCATCCCCGATGGGTGTTTCAAATGCCAGAAGTTTGGACCCAGAAGTTTGGACATGTCAGAGACTGCTGTTCGGGGAGGAGGTGTGTGGTGTGTTGTTGCAAGGCAACCCATGATGGGCTGTGTAAAGACCCGGCTCGTTGTGCGAACTGCGGTGGCGACCACCCCTCCTCTTCACACAACTGCCCTGTTTGGATTCGGGAGTCCAATATCCAGAAAGTTAAAATGAAAAGAAAATCTTGTTCTTTGAGGCACGTAGACAGGTTGTTGGTAGCCAGACATCAACAGTGTCTTCATATGCTTCGGCAATAAAGAAAGTTGCAACTCATTCAATCTGCTGCCAGATTGATGAATTTATTTTCACAAAAACATTGCAAGGCAGAATGTTAAGCTCTGGTGGAAGCAAAGCCCACCACCTACCAGTCCAAAGTGGGTGCCCCTGGTGGAGGCAAAAAATCCGTCACCCCTCAGACTGCCCAGCAGTCTACTCCATCTGCTGCTGGGCAGATTTAAAAAGCCAGCCCTCCCGCCTTGAACTTCTGTGAGCAGTGCCTGTGCGGGCAAGGGAGTTCAACCCAGTGTGGAGATGGTGGAGATGAGAAAGAAACCTCCACCATCTCCAAAATCGAGGTCTACTTCACCTGTGGGCAAGTCTGCCAGCAGGTCTGAAGATCCAATTTACCAATAAATTCGCTCCACTGAATGCAGATGATGACGAGGAGATGACCTGATTTCTCTCCTATTCATCCTCTGCACCATGGACAGTACAATAACCCATTGTAATATCCGTGGCTTATATTCAGACTTTGAGGAGCTGCAGCTTCTGTGTCAAACATTAAAACCTTATGTCGTAGATCTTCAAGAAACTAAAATTCAAAGCCAGAAGACCTTCACTCTTTCTGGCTTTAACATTCTTTCCAAGCCTGTACAACCATCCACATTGGGACTGTAAGGTGGTGTTGCCCTTCTTTTACATAAAACTTTGCTGTTTAGTCCTGTCGCTCTGACTACCTCCCTTCAAGCTGTAGCTGCCAGAGTCACTCTCCCACAAGACTATTACAGTTTGCTCACTCTATCTTCCACCTTCTGTCCCGGTTTGTCGTCAGGACCATGTCAGTCTGATTGGAGAGTTTCCTCGGCCTTTTTTGCTGTTGGGTGATTTCAGTGGACACACCCCCTTTGGGGTAGTGTGAATTTGTCATCCAGAGGTCTGCTTCTTGAAGATGTCCTTTCAGACTTGATTTTGTGCTGTCTGAACGATGGAACTCCAACTTACCTCCACTCTTCCACAGGTTCACTTTCGTGTTTAGATTTGTCAATTTGTGACCCCTTGCTGGTCCTGGACTATGAGTGGTCTGTCCATTTCCGTGTTCTTTTAAAACCTGTATTAACTGAAACCGTCTCTGTCTCACAACATCTTAATTATAAGAAGTCAAACGGGAATCTTTTTGCAACTAATTTTTCAAAAGAATTCCAGGAAATTGATTTTTTTCAGAGTCCAGACCCAGCAGAATAGCTGACCAACACTGTGATAAACTGTGCTAAAACCTGTATTCCAATGTCTTCCAACAAACTCCAGCTGCCCAAAACACCCTGGTTTAATTCTGACTGCCAACTAATCTCAAAAGTATGCAAACAGGCTCAGCGTCAGGTATACCAATGACCTTCAGGTCCCAACGCTCGAGCCCATCAGAAACTCCGTGCCAAATCGAGACACTTTCAAAATCAGTAAACGTCAGTCTTGGAGAAACTTCTGCTCCGGGCTGACATCTAAAACTCCAAAGAAAAAAGTTTGGAACATCATCGGAAAAATCAAAGGGAAGAACACCAACCCCTCCATTCATCACCTGAAACTTGCCGATGCTCTGATCACTGAAAAACAAGCTGTTGCCAATCTCTTGGCCTCCACCATCCAACAGAACTGCAATGATTCTGCCCCTGGTCTGGATGACATTCATTATCAGTTTTGAAACGCCTTCCAGAAAGCTGTCTCCAGACCCTTATTAAAGTCTATAACCATATCTGGACCACAGGGTGCTTTCCACCTCTCTGGTGGAAAGCCCTGATCATTCCTATCCCAAAGTCAGGAAAGGCGTTCCAACGCATCAAACTATCGCCCAATAGCTCTGACCAGCTGCCTCTGTAAGCTGATGGAAAAGATGGTCAACTCCCGTCTGATGTGGAAGCTGGAAACCGATGGCCTTTTGGCAGTGAACAGTGCGGGTTCTGCAAGTACCACTCGACAGTTGACCATTTAGTCCGGCTAGAAACCACCATCCGCAATGCCTTTGTCAATAAGTAGCATGTGGTCGCATATGAGATCACATGGAAATCAGGAATTCTTATGGATTTGCATAAACTTGGTTTTCGTGGTTATCTGCCTCTGTATACTGAAAACTTTCTGGCTGATTGACATTTCCAGGTGCATGTTGGCACCACACTTTCGGACATCCATTGGCAGGAGTTGGGTGCACCTCAGGGGAGCATCCTTTCTCCTGCCCTTTTCAGCATTAAAATCAACGACATTGTCAAATCGGTAAGCCAGGGTTTTGAGTCCTCTCTGTCTGTTGACGACTTCGCGCTGTATGCAGTTGGAGCTTCTTACACCAGCGTACAACGTCGACTCCAACTTTGTGTCAACAAGATTGAACAGTGGGCCAAGGAAAACGGGTTTTATCTTCACATACCAAAACCCAGTCAGGACAAGATCCTGCAAAGTGAAGATCCAGCAGGATGTGTTTCAGATTTCATACTGAATTGTGCAAAGTCAACCATCCATACATCTTCCAAGAAGCCCCTAATGCCAAAAGTTCCTTGGTTCAACTCTGAATGCAAGGAAATTACAAAACCGTAAAAGAGCTCAACGTCGGGTCTCTTGCAGACCTTCGGTGCCCAACGTCCAAGCGCATCAGAAACTGAGGGCCAAATCCAAACACATATATAAGACCAGTAAGCGTTTATCTTGGAGACAGTTTTGCTCAAGTCTCACATCCAAAACATCGAAGAAAAAAGTGTGGGAAATCATCAAGAAAATTAAAGGGAAGAACACCAGCCCCACTGTGAACCATCTCAAGTTTTCTGACTCTTTAATAACAGAGTTGCTAATCTGCTTACTTCAACCATTGAAAAGAATTCCTCCTCTCCTAACAAATCAGCCAGTTTTGTCAAAAACAAAGCCCTTAAAGAAAAATAACCCTGCAACTTTTCGTCAGACAACATGGAAGACTACAATCTTCCTTTCACTTTAAACGAATTGAAATCTGCCGTACTTTCTTGCAATTATTCCTCTCAGGGTATAGGTGAAATCCATTATAAACTTTTGAAACATCTTCTGCAAAAAGGTCTGCACATCCTGCTACATGTATACAACCATGTATGGACTACTGGACTCTTTTTCCACCTTCTTGGCGAAAAGCCCTCATCATTCCCATTCCCAACCTGGAAAAGATCTTTCTAACCCATCAAACTACCGACTGATAGCTTTGACCAGCTGTGTCTGTAAATTGATGGAAGAAATGGTCAGTGCTAGACTCATGTGGAAACTTGAAACCGATGGCCTTTTGGCGAAAGAAAGTGTGGTTTCCGCAAAAATCGGATTACAGTTGACCATTTGATCCGTCTAGAATCTATGCTTCGGAATGCCTTTCTGAATAAACAGCACGCAGTGGCTATTTTCTTTGACTTTGAGAAGGCCTACGATACCACTTGGAAGTCTGGGATACTACATGATCTCCATGATCTTGGATTTCGGGGTCATCTTCCACTTTTCATTCAACATTTTTTGGCAGAATGACAGTTTCAGGTCCGGGTTGGCACCACTCTCTCTGATGTTCATGAGCAGGAGTTGGGTGTTCCACAAGGAAGCATACTGTCTCTTGCCCTCTTTAGCATCAAGATTAACAACATTGTTAAATCCGTTCAACAGTGTTCAGACTGCTCATTGTTTGTGGATGATTTTGCTATTTATGCAGCTGGAAGCCTGTGCCCGAGTGTCCAGCGCAGGCTCCAGCTTGGTGTGGATAAAATTCATCAGTGGGCGGATGAAAACGGCTTCACCTTTTCTCCTACAAAGACACAGTGCATTCACTTCCATAATTTTTGTCTTTTTTTTTTCCAGATCCTGAAATCAAAATAAGGAAATTTCCCATTCCAGCTGTCAAAGAGGCCAATTCCTAGGAGTTATTTTTGACCAAAAACTCAACTTTCTCTGCCACATTAAACACCTCAAAACTTCTTGCCAGAGAGCTCTGAATATTCGGCGGGTCGTAGCACACACTGATTGGGGCGCTGATAAGAAAACTTTGCTGCACCTCTACAGAGCCTTGGTCTGTTCCAAACTGGACTATGGTTGTGCTGTGTACATCTCTGCAAGACCGTCTTACCTAAAACTCTTGGACCCTATCCACCATCAAGGGCTTCGTCTCTGTCTTGGAGCATTCCACACCACCCCTGTGTACAGCCTGTACGCAGAGGCAGGTGAACCTTCACTGTCCAACCGCAGGCTGAAACTGTCTTTGAATTACTATATCAGACTGTTCTCGGAACCTGAAAACCCTGCCTATGACTGTGTCTTTGACCCTCAGTTCCAAAGTAAATTTGAAAACAACCCTAACTGTATTCCGCCGTTTGGTCTTCGTATGCAGCCTCACGCACGGAATGCAGGTCTAGACCTAGGAGTTGTGTCCGATTTTTCCAAGTTTCCAGATGAGGTAGATGTCCCACCTGATGTGATCTTTTGGTTTTGAGAGAGATTAACATTTTCCATCTGATTTAAGATTTTACGGAAGAAAGATTTTTAAAGAGTTTCTGGTGTGTTTCTAGAAGATATCAATTAAAGAGATGTGTTAAAAAATTTTTTCTTTTTTTTTTTTTAAATGACTGGTGAGTTGATTTTAACGTGGTGACAGCCCTGATGTGGCCCTTTGCGGTTGGCTGGGCTATAAGCAACATGATCTGATCTTATCTTATCCAGATGAGCCTCGGTGGACCTTTTTCACACCCAGAGATTCGTTTTGATCTTGCAGCTTTTCACGAAGAGTCCACCAGCTCTTTGGCATACAAGGCGTTGTACGCTGACCTTTGTTCAAAATTCTCATCCAATCAGAAAATTTTCACTGACGGTTCCAAGTCTGAAGATGGAGTGGCCTGTGCAGCCTATTGCCCTGGTGCTCCATCTCAAATACTGTTAGAACATATTCCTTCAGATGCGTCTGCTTACTCTGCTGGGCTTACAGCTCTGGTTCTGGCACTGAGGATAATCTCACAGTCTATGAAGAGGGACTTTCTGGTTCTGTCAGATTCGCTGTCAGCTTTGGAGGCCATAGCTGGCCGCAGTTTTCAGCATTCCCAACTTTTTGCACTTCTTTGAACTTTTTACCAAGTTGAAAGTGGAGGGTTACACATTCTTCTTCTGGCTTGGGTTCCTGGTCATGTTGGCATTGGAGGGAATGAAATGGTTGATCGTTTTGGCCAAGAATGCCACAAGAGAGAAAATGTCCAACATGTATATCCCCTGCTCAGATCTGGAACCCAAAATTAATGATTATATCAGAGACCTCTGACAGGAGGATTGGAATACACAGATGGATAACAAACTCTTTCAGATCTGTCCAAACCTAAAGGAGTTCCTCTCATCTTTGTCTGGTGGTCGTAAAGAAAAAACAGTTCTATGCCAGCTACACACCGCCCATTTGTATTTTACCCATTCCTACCTTTTAAAGAGTGAAGAAGCTTCGTGGTGCATTCCATGTCATGTGCCATTCACAATGAAACATATTCTTTTAGAGAGTGTGGGACTTGCATGATGTGAGACACAAACATTTTACAGCAGATTTCATGAAAACCTTGTACAGAGATGTTCCGCCTGACGCGATCTTTGAGTTCTTGAAAGAGGTAAACATTTTTCATCGGATCTGAGATTTTATAGTGGAAAGATTTTTAACAAACTTTTGGTTGAGGTTTTAGACGATGTATTTTAAGGAATTGTGTGAATGAATGACCTGTGAGATGATTTTAACGTGGGTGACAGCCCTGATATGGCCCTTTGAGGTCGGCTGGGCTAAAAGCAACATTATTTTATCTTACTCCATTCGTGTTAAAAGGGTTAACATGGCTGTGGTGTGTTATTCCATAGGTGATGGAAGGGTTAACATAGCTGTGGTGTGTTACTCCATTGGTGATGGAAGGGTTAACACAGCTGTGGTGTTTTACTCCATTGGTGATGGAAGGGTTAACATAGCTGTGGTGATATACTCTACTGATGTTGGAATGGTTACCTCTCTGGGTTGTTTTTACTGCATTGGTGTTGGAAGGAATAACCTGGTGGTGACGTTTTCATTCCATTAATTTTGAAAGGGTTAACCTGGCTGTGGTGTTTTTCCCCTTTTTTTGTGTTTGAAAGCAACATGACCGGGGTGTTTTGACTCCATTGGTGTCTGAAGGGTTAACATGGCTGTGATATGTTCACTTCAGTGGTATTGGAAGGGGTACGCTGATTGTGGTGTTATACTGCACTGGCATTGCAAGGACTGTCCTGGCTGGGTTGTGTGTGTGTGTGTGTGTGTGTGTGTGCAGCGCGGGGTGTTGGAGGGTGAGGGTAACTTCTCTCCCCACACTTCATGCAGCCTGCTTTGTGCAGAATGAGGAAGATGGCAGCATGTGTAGACTGCGTGGAACACCATGACATAAACTGCTGTTGATAATGATTGAACCATTGGCGATATCTGTGATAAAAATCCCACATGTGAATTGTAATGGACAACTGTTACATGATGTTTGATTTTGTTATTGCATGTGAATTGTAATGGCGACTGTTACACTGTGTTTGATTTTGTTATCACATATGAATTGTAATGGATGACTGTTACACAATGTTTGGTTTGTTATTACATGTGAATTGTAATGGAGGACTGCTTGTTACACAGCGTTTTTATTATCACATGTGAATTGTAATGGATGACTGTTTGTTACACGGTATTTGATTTATCACATGTGAACTGTAAAAGACGACTGTTTGTTACACAGTATTTGATTTGGTTATCACATGTGAATTATAATGGAGGACTGTTTGTTAGACAGTGATTGATTTTGTTTTTACCAGTGTGGAGGACTGACCACCTTAACATGTGAAGTGACAAGTGACATCTTCCTGAGGGAATGGCAGGAGAGTCTCGCCAGTATTAGTCATGCTGCTCTGGTGAGTACAGCCGAATTGTTTGTTGTGTGTCTTGGTCTGTCTGCCTGCTGTCTTGCCTCTCTGTCCATCTATCTGTCCTCCTGTCTGCCTCTCTCTCTCTCACTCTCTTTCTCTCTCTCTCTGTCTGCCTGTCTGTCCATCTGCTGTCATGTCTGTCTGTCCGTCCATCCGTCCGTCATGTCAGTCGGCTCTCTCTCTCTCTCTCTCTCTCTCTCTCTCTCTCTCTCTCTCTCCATCCGTCCATCTGCTGTCATGCCTGTCCATCCATCCATCCGTCATGTCAGTCCGTCTCTGTCTCTGTCTCTGTCTCTCTCTCTCTGTCCGTCCATCTCTCTCTGTCTGTCTGTCTGTCCATCTGCTGTCCCCTTCGGGGGTTGCAACCTTGCCGTGGTTGGAGGCTTGTGCGTGCGGTCCCGTGATCCCTTAGGCTTTGCTGGCGGGGGCATCAATACTTGATGATACTCTAGTTTTTTAAAATGCTTCTAGGCCTGAAAAGTCAAGTTGCTGTCTGGCCTAAGCACAACGTGGTAAGGAGTTGATGCCGCTGGTAGGGCCTCCGTGTCATATAGGCTAAGGGTGAGGACCCTGACTAATAGTAACGCACCTGTTTCGTTTTCTTATCTTCTGCCTTTTGTATTAGGCTCTTTTCTATCTTCGTCTCCCCTTCAGGTCTTCTTTTCCACACTCTTATTTTCTCTGTAGTCTCATTAAGATTCGCCGCGTTTGCTGTGATTGGTGATTGAGAGGGTAAGTGCCCTCAACACATTTTGGCTCGGACCTCTCCTAGACAGGAGATGCACTCTGGCCTGGATGTATTGGCTTCCCTTCATTGGGCTGGGTCAAGACGGGCAGTTCTCCGGCTGGCCAAAGATAACCCCTGCAGTGCTCAGCTCTCTGCTCCTGGGGGTTGCAACCTTGCCGTGGTCGGAGGGCTTGCGTGGTCCTGTGATCCCTTAGGCTTTGCTGGCGGGGGCATCAATACTTGAAGATAGGCTAGTTTTTAAAATGCTTCTAGGCCTGAAAAGTTGAAGATGCTGTCTGGCCTAAGCGCAACGTGGTAAGGAGTTGATGCCCCTGGTAGGGCTTCCCATGTCAGACAGGCTAAGGGTGAGGATCCTGACTAATAGTAACCCGCCTTTCCTTTTTCTTGTTTTCTGCCTTTCTTATTTGGCTCTTTTCTATCTTCGTCTCCCCTTCAAGTCTTCTTTTCCACACTCTTTTTCTCTCTGTGGTCTTCTTAAGATCCGCCGTGTTTGCCGTGCGGTGCGACCTGTGACGGAGGGGGATGAGATCCTGGTGATTGAGAGGGCCAGCGCCCTCAACACATCACTTTGGCTCAAACCTCTCCTAGACAGGAGGTACACTCTGGCCCAGGTGTATCAATCGGCTCCCCCCCCCCTTCATGGGGCTGGGTCAAGACAGGCAGTTCTCCCGGCTGGCCAAGTTAACCCCTGCAGTGCTCAGCTCTCTGTTCCCGGGAGTTGAGCATGATCAGGGGGGATAGGGTTAGTGGCGTTCTGTTTGTCGTATATCTCTCTCCTGAAGCCTGGAAGGGGTCAAGACAGTGATTTCTTGGCCCTGGCCCCTTTGTTGGACTCCATGGTGGGTGGGTAAAGGTGAGACGAAAATTTATACACATAAAACATGGCTTTATCTAAAATCATTCCCCCCATAAAGAAGAGGAAGGCAGTGGACCCCATTTCCAGACAACCGGATTCAGACAGTGACTCAGATATGGAGACGAGACAGAGGACAGGTTTTTGGGCTTCCTGGCTTGTGATTGAAGGGACAGAGCAGGAAAAAAACCTATTTCCGCTCTGAGTCCTTTTGCAATTCAGAAGGGCTTTCAAGGTCTAGCAGGCGACCCTCAGTCAATGAAAAGGCTACGGAACGGCTCATTCCTCGTCCAGTGCAGATCGAAGAAGCAATCGGAACAGCTGCTGAGGGCAACAAGGTTCATGGACAGAGACATCCGGGTGACTCCGCATAAGCAGTTAAACTCGTCTAAGGGAGTTATTCGGTGCCCGGATTTGAAAGGTGTCTCAGAAGCGGAGATCAAGACAGAGCTTGCATCCCAAGGTGTGACGGAGGTGCATAGGGTGACAGTTAAAAAAGTGCAGAAAGAGTGCCCACCAACACCCTCTTTCTGACATTCTGCAACCCTTTGCTACCTCTGGTCATTAAAGTAGGCTACTTAAATGTCCGTGCTGCAAATGTATGTTCCGTCTCCAATGAGATGTTTCAAATGCCAGAGGTTTGGACATGTCAGAGATCGTTGTTCCGGGGAAGAGGTGTGTGGTGTTTGCTGCAAGGCAACCCATGATGGGCCGTGTAAAGATCCGGCTCATTGTGCGAACTGCGGTGGCGACCATCCCTCCTCTTCACGCACCTGCCCTGTTTGGATTCAGGAAATATCCAGAAAAACCGAAAAGAAAATCATTTTTGAGGCACGTAGACAGGTTGTTGGCAGCCAAACATCAACAGTTTCTTCGTATGCTTCAGCAGTTAAGAAAGTTCCAACCCGTTCAGTCTGCTGCCAGACTGATGAATTTATTTTCACAAAAACGTTGGAAAGTAGAATGTTAAACTCTGGAAGCAAAGACACCACCTCCCAGTCCAAGATGGGTGCCCCTGGTGGAGGCAAAAAATCCGCCACTCCTCAGACTGCCCAGCAGTCTACTCCTTTTGCTGCTGGGCAGATTAAAAAGCCCAGCCCTCCCGCCTCGAACTTCCGTGAGCATTGCCCGTGCGGGCAAGGGAGTTCAGTCCAGTGCGGAGATGGTGGAGATGAGAAAGAAACCTCCACCATCTCCAAAATCCAGGCCTTCTTCACCTGTGGGCAAGCCTGCCAACAGGTCTGAAGACTCCAACAGTCTTGTCCAGCTTTCTAATAGATTCACTCCACTGGATGCAGATGATGACGAGGAGATGACCTGATTTCTCTCTATTTCATTCTCTGCACCATGGCCAGTACAGTAATCCATTGGAATATCCGTGGTTTACATTCAAACTTTGAGGAGCTACAGCTTCTGTGTCAAACGTTAAAACCTTACGTAGCTCTTCAAGAAACTAAAATTCAAAGCCAGAAGACCTTCACTCTTCTGGCTTTAACATTCTTTCCAAGCCTGCACAACCATCCACATTGGGACTGTCGGGCGGTGTTGCCCTTCTTTTACATAAAACTTTGCTGTTCAGTCCTGTCGCTCTGACTACCTCCCTTCAAGCTGTAGCTGCCAGAGTCACTATCCACAAGACTATTACAGTTTGCTCACTCTATCTTCCACCTTCTGTCCCGGTTGTCGTCAGGACCATGTCAGTCTGATGGGAGAGCTTCCACAGCCTTTTCTGCTGTTGGGTGATTTCAGTGGACACAACCCCCTTTGGCGTAGTGTGAATTTGTCATCCAGAGGTCTGCTTCTTGAAGATGTCCTTTCAGAGTTTGATTCGTGTTGTCTGAACGATGGAACTCCAACTTACCTCCACTCCTCCACAGTTCTTTCGTGTTTAGATTTGTCGATTTGTGACCCCTCGCTGGACCTGGACTATGAGTGGTCTGTCCATGACGATCTGCACAGAAGTGACCATTTCCCTGTTCTTTTAAAACCTGTAGTAACTGAAACCGCCTCTGTCTCACAATGTCTAATTATGATGAGAAGGCAAACTGGAATCTTTTGCAACCAGTATTTCACTGACGGTTCCAAATATGAGGAGGGAGTTGCCTCTGCTGTGTTTGTGCAGTAAATCCCTCTCAGAGATGTACCATACACATACCCAACGACAGCTCCATCTACACTGCTGAGCTGACAGCCTTAGTCCTGGCTTTTTCAGATGATCTCCAAATTGAAACATAAAGATTTCCTTGTTCTATCAGACTCCCTTTCTGCTTTGGAGGCCATTGCCAGTGGTAATCTCAAGCACTCTCAGCTGCTGAAAATTTTTTAAATGTACAGTCCCTAAAATCAAACGGACACACACACAGTGTTTGCTTGGGTTCCCAGCCATGTGGGCATTTGAGGCAATGAGAGGATTGACCAGCTTGCCAAAAATGCCACAAGGGAAAAGTTGAGCAGGTTGTCTGTTCCTCACACTGATCTGAAACCCAAAAACACAAGCTTATGTCAAAGACCTCTGGCAAGAGGAATGGACCTTGCAGATGGATAACAAACCATTTAAAATCCATCCAAACCTCGAGTTTTTACCATGTTCCAGAGGCGGTTGTAAGAGAGAAAACAGTCCTGTGCCACTTGCACACAGGCCACTCGTTTTATACCCATTCTTATCTTTTAAAAGGTAAAGAAGCTCCATGGTGTATTCTATGTCATGTTCCACCGACAGTGAAACATATTCTTTAAGAGTGTTGGGACTTGCACAATGTGAGACATAAACAGTTTACAGCAGAGTCCATGAAAACCTTGTTCAGAGATGTCCAGCCTGACGTGGTCTTTGAGTTTCTGAAGGAGATTAACATTTTTCATCTGATTTAAGATTTTACAGAAGAAAGAATTTTAACGAAGTTTCTGGTGCGTTTTTAGAAGATGTATTTTAAAGAGATTTGTGAAAGGTTTTTTTTTTTCGACGACTTGTGAGTTGATTTTGACGTGGTGACAGCCCTGATATGGCCCTTTGCGGTCAGCTGGGCTATAAGCAACATTACCTTACCTTACCTTTTAGATTGTTGGGACTTGCATGATGTGAGACATAAACACTTTACAGCCGAGTCCATAAAAACCCTGTTTAGAGATGTCCCCACCTAATGTGATCTTTGAGTTTTTGAGAGAGATTAACATTTTTCATCTGATTTAAGATTTTTACGGAAGAAAGATTTTCAACGAAGTTGTTGGTGCGTTTCTAGAAGATGTGATTTATACCACTATTCCACACAGGCTACGAGTCCAATGAATCGCCACGAATTAATAAATTTTAGAAATTGTAAGGAGTCGTGGATTTTTGCAAATTTCTGTTCAAAATCTTGACGCTTTACGAATCGGTTACGAATTTGGTAAGATAGACTAACGAATATTCGTGGGTTTCTGCTCAAATCGGCGGGAACCATACGAAGATTGCCCAGAAATAACTACGATTTGCAAGAATCGTTTAGGAATACTTAAGGAATGTTAAGATTCAGTCAGGAATAAGCTACAAATCATCTGAAGGCATCACAAATCTGGTACGGTTATGATTTAAATCGTGACTGTTTTTGAAAATTTCGTGGAAGTTTTCCTCAGTACAGTATAAAAAGCCCTCATCTCTGCTGGAGCATCAGTTCCAAAATGGATTGTCAACGTAGAGCAGCTGTTGCTCTGGCCCTGGAACTGGGGTATGAACAACAGCTGGTGATGAATAGAAGACTAGTTTGAAGAAGGAGAAGGGCCTCCAGGTGGTGGGTCAGACCATGGCTGACGCCAGCGAGAAGACTAGAGTATGGGCACTATAGCAGACTGATGCAGGAGCTGAGGGTGGAAGATGACAATGCCTTTGCCAACTATGTAAGAATGCCACCCCACCTGTTTGATGAGTTACTCAACAGGATCGGCCCATTCATCCAGAGGAAAGATACCCACATGAGACCAGCTTTTGATGCCGGAATGAAGCTGGCCATGACCCTGAGGCATCAGGCTGCAGGAGACCGGTACCATACCCTTTAGTTTGACTTCAGATGTGGCTACAACACTATGGTATGCAGTGTGCAGGAAGTCTGGCATGCCATCATACAGGAACTGAAGGATGAAGTCATGCATCTGCCACGGACCCAGGAGGACTGGAAAGCCATTACCCAGCAGTTCCCAGACCGGTGGAATGTTCCTCATGCCTTACATTTTATTATCATAACAAATCATATATGCATCATCACATCATATACCCAAAATAAAAACAAACATGTCACTAATACTAATAGTCATTCAGTAGCACACAGTTTAAGGAGTGGATAGTGTGTCACTCTGAATGGTTTTCACCGAGGTTGAGGTGACTGGGACCGGAGTGACTACTGGATTCCATAGGCCTCATGTCCCTAAGTATGTATGACAGGTTGAAGGACCCATCTTCCTGGGACAGAGGGCCTTTGGAGGACCTCCGGGGCTGCTGACTCTCTCTGAAGATGGTGCTTGGGACGTGGAGGTTGCCAGATGAGATGTCCTCTGACAGGCAGGTTCTGGAAAGCATGTCCAAGGTACTCAGCAAACTCTAACCTTTCTGGATGGGGGGACTTCGGGCACAGCAGGGATTGCAATACCTGCAGCAACTTTTCTTGGCGGTCCCTGCTGCTGTGTAGCTCCTCACCCAAGGTTTTGGACTTTATGGTTCGGCTTCTCTTACTACTGGACGCCGTCACATCGGAGCTCACAGCAGTGCCTGTAGTGGAGGATGTGATGGTTTCTGGAAGCTGCGGCTCCTCTTCCTGGGACAGCTCCTCAACCTGGCTGGTGGTGGTGCCACCTCGGAAGCTCTGCACTGTACGGCGGGTGACTTGTCCGATGTGGGGCAGCAGCAATTGAAACCTTTCCCAGATCCATTGCTGGCGGTCAGACATTTCAACAGCTGCCTGCCACTTGACTTCTTTCTAAGCTTCCCTGTTTGGGTTCTGATGCTCTCAAAGAAGGTTGTTAGTGCCTTCACATCCTTGCTCAGCTCCCGGGCCAGTTCTTCCCACATCTTCGTTTTTTTTTGTTTGTTTGTTTGTTTTTGGTAGCAAACATGTCGTCCGTTCTCCTCTTATTATGGATAAAATTGTTCCTCTCGAGGAAGAGGGCCACCTCTTCTTGTTCGGTCTCAGTCAGGTTGTACAGTACCCTGACCTCGGCTTTGCCTGTGGACCTGCTACTTCATCTGCATCACCCACAGACTCGGCAGCCACTGAATCTGCTGCTGAATCTGCAACATCTCCTCCTCATGCACTTCATGAACAGGGGCTTCTGCAGGTAGTGGGGTAGGGCCGCTGCCCTCTTCTCTGTCTTCTTCTTGCTCTTCTATTGTTCTCTTAACCTTTCCTCTTCCTTGCTCTGCCCTCTGGCTGCTGGTCTGGGCATATTGACTGACTCGTCGTTGTCTGTCTTGTTTGGATTGTCAGGAGCAAATGACCCGAATCTAATAGCAAACACATTATATACCCATGTCGACTGGATTTAGATCTCATTTCTGATGGGTTCATGGTTCATGGACATTGCTGCAAATTCGCACCTGATTCTTACCCTATCGTTAATTCATAGACAGTTCTTAATTGTTTCTTTGATGCTTCGGCGTGCATTCGTAGCATTCTTGACAGATACGTGGCCGATTCATTGTCAAGACACCACTTCACGATTCCCAGAATGAGTTAAGAATACATAGGAATGCCTACGAATTGATTAAGACTCAGTTACGGTACATAAGAAATCACTACGATTTTGTGAGAATTGACTAAAAAAATTTTTATTCAGGAGTTCGTGGCCAAAATTTTGAACAGCGCAAAACTTCTGCCTCGAATCCAGAATGCTCAAGAATTGCAAGAACCGACTAAGAACAAATGTGAATCAGTTACGAACTTCAGGAACTTATTACGATTTAACTAAGAATCCCAGAGTTTATCAATTCCTGGCCATTCGTAGGATTCGTAGCCTCTGTGGAATAGTGGCATTAAAGAGATGTGTGAAAGTTGTTGTTGTTGTATCAGAGCAAAACGTAAACTACAAGGAACAAACACTTTCATTGGAGAGGACTTCTCGACCAGGGTGCGAGAGCTGAGGAAGAAGCTGACACCTCACCTCAAGAAAGCCAGAAGTGATGGTAAACGGGCTACGTTAGTCTTTAACTACCTCCTTATCGACGGCAAGCGATTCACCATAGGTACTGACAATGGGCTGGTTGAATTATCAAGATAGGAACTCGGCCGGTCCAAAGTTAGTCTTTGTGATGTGTCCTAAACAGTGAAGGGAACCAACGGTGAGCTGACACCGGTTGTTTCAACCCGGCGCTGTGTATCGACAGCTCGTGAAACGAGCCGTGAGGTCGTGTGTTGTGAGGGAAGCTCAGTAATGTCAGTGCCGGTAGAAAATGTTAGCACACAGATGCTGATGTGTCTGATGGAAATGCTTGTTTGATATCTTTGTCCTCTAAAAATGATGAATTATGTAATGGTGACACTTGTAATAAAATGAAATTTTTTTTCGTTTCTTCATTGGAATGTTAATGGATTGCTCTCAAAAATGCAGAATAATGATTTTATCTCTTATGTGTCTGGTTTTGATTTTGTATGTTTTGTCGAGACGTTTGTAGAGTTTTTTTCAGTCGCCTGTGTTCTCTGGGTACACAGTTTACTGTACACGTGCATTAAAGTTTACGGCACGAGGAAGGCGTTCCGGTGGGCTGGTGTGTCTTGTAAAAAATGAGATCCGTCCCTTTTTTACGCCTTTGGATATTGTATCTGATTTGTTCTGTGCTTTTCTTGTTGACAAATCTTTGCTTGGTACCTTAAAACACGTTATCTTCGTATGTGCATATGTGCCTCCGGAGGGGGCGCCCTACTATTCCTATTTTGATCAAGAAAACGGGGTTTCCTTGTTAGAAGAATTTCTATGTGATTGTTTACTTTTTGTTAAAAACGATGTGGGATGTGATAGTGTGCGGTGACTTGAATAGCAGAATTTCAAATTTCTCGTGTGATTTTGAAGAGAGCATGTTTACAAGCAATGATCAACATAAAAGTGGGCCACCTCATGTACGAAATTCAGAAGATGTTGTCCTGAATAATTATGGAAAGCTGTTAATTAACATGTGCACTGCTTTGAAATTGTGTATTTTAAATGGAGTGTGTAAGGGCGACTTTCAAGGTCGCTACACATACATATCCGACAGCGGTAGCAGTGTGAATGACTATTTTTTGATGTCTTATGATTTGTTTTCTACCCACTTCCAATAGTTGCGAGATGCATGTGTCTGAGAGAACAGAGTCAGACCACATGCCTTTAGAACTGAAATTTTCTTCCTCATATCATAATTGTGAGCCCGTACAGGTAAACAAACAGGCGCTGTACTATTGAAAAAATTTGTCTGGAGCGAAGCTCATGCTGATTTGTTTAAAAAATGTAATCCTTTCCCAAATGCAAGTGCGCATGCAAGAGGCAGTAAGACTGGTTGATAATAATATCGAAGAAGAAGCGTTAAGTGTGTTTAATTCTTGTATAAAAGAGGCTGGGGAATGTATGAAGAAACAGGTTTGTATTGGAAAATGTCAGAAAGAAGACGACTGGTATGATATGGAATGTCTAGCTAACAAAAGAAATGTTCGTAATTTATTAAACAGATATCGACGTTCTTTGTCAATACCGTCTCGTGTAGCCTACTGCAAAGCTAGGCGAGAGTATAAGCATCTTTTAAAAAGAAAAGAAAAAGCAATATAATGATATTCTGTTGACAGAATTACTTACGTCTGTAAATAATCAGAAAGATTTTTGGGACTGTGTACACAAAATTTCCAGAAAAAGGAAGCAACCCGTAAATGATATAAGTTTAGAAACATGGTCTCATCATTTCAGAGATCTGCTAGAAGGAAACGCTGGGTCTCATAATGATCTGGGAAATGAAAATTACATTGATGAATCTGCTCATGACGATGACAATCTAAACCGTCCAATTTCCAAAGAGGAAGTTATTGTTGCGCTAAGAAAGGTAAAACCTCGCAAAGCTGCTGGTCCAGATGGAATTATCGGTGAACTGATAAAAAGTGCGTGCCAGTCAAGTTTATTTCTAGATTTTCTGGTTAAATTCTTTAACTCCTTATTTGATCAAGGGGTATATCCCAGAAGTTGGTCCGAATCTATTGTCATCCCATTGTATAAAAAAGGTGATTCAAACGATCCAAATAATTACAGAGGAATTTCATGTGTGTAATTTGGCAGTAAACTGTACAGTGCTATTATCAACAGGAGATTACAGGAATGGGTGGAAGAAAATAACATTACCGGGGAATTTCAAGCTGGGTTCAAGAAAAACTATTCTACAGTTGATCACATGTTCACATTAATGGCATTTGTACAAAAACAGTTTTGCTTAAGTCGTAAATTATATGTTGCATTTATGACTTCGAGAAGGCTTTTGATTCAGTCAATAGAACCTTGCTGTGGCCTATCCTGTTTAAAAAATGGTATCCATGGAAAACTTTATAAATGTGTTATAAGTATGTATAATTGTGTAAAAGCAAGAGTGCGATCTGGTGATGCTCTAACAGACTATATAAATTGCACTTCTGGTGTGAAACAGGGCGATGTCTGTAGCCCTGTTCTGTTTTCTTTTATTCATTAATGAACTAACACAGGAGGTTATACATTGTGGAAGGCACGGTGCACATTTCATAAATGACGTTGTGGAAATTTTCATTCTTCTTTGGCTGGCTGATGATGTGGCCTTGTGTCAGAAACAGTGGTTGGATTACAAACCCAGTTAAATACTTTGCAAAGAGTTGCTGCTTCATTAGAATTAAAGGTTAATATGGCAAAAAGTAATATAATTGTATTTAGAAAGGGCGGATATCTAGCAGCGAGGGAAAGATGGACGTACAATGGGTCTACAATGCCTGTTGTCAATGTGTATAAATACTTAGGAATATACTTCTCAACGCGTTTGAGTTTTGTCTTCGCTTGCAAAGATTTGGCCAGCAGAGCAAAAAATGCGTTACTCTGCATACTAAAGAAATTATCATTGCTAAATAACGATTCTCTTACTTTGTTTTTGAAGTTATTTGATGGCCAGGTTCAACCTATGGTACAGTACGGAGCTGAAGTATGGGGCCTCGATGCAGTTGCTGCAGTACACTGTGAAAAGTTACATCTGTTTGCTTTGAAGAAATTTCTTGGTGTATCATCGCAAACGCCAAATGATTTGGTATATGGTGAAACGGCTAGATTTCCTATATATTTGAATTCCATTATTAAGTGTGTTCGATATTGGCTGAAAATTACTCAGATGCAAGTCACAGATTCCCATATAAAGCGTATCGGATGTTGTTAGAATGGACGACAGAGGTAAGAAAAACTGGGTGACTAATGTGAGAATGAAACTGTGTGAATACGGTTTCGGATTTGTATGGATGAACCAAGGTGTTGGTAATATGAGTGCTTTTATCCAGGTATTCCGTGAAAGACTCGTTGATTGCAGTTGGCAAAATTGGAATTGTCATGTACAGAACAGTGACAGATTTGAATTATATAGAACGTTTAATAATCTACGCTGTTTACCTGTATATATATCAATGAAAATGGACAAACATTTAAAACGCATCATGACTAAGTTTAGATTTGGTGTTTCCGATCTCTTTACTCATTATTTTCGTTATAGACAGTCATGTAGTAGAAATTTGATCTGTCCTTTGTGTCGAAATGCAAAAGAGAGGATGAAGTTCATTTTGTATTGGCTTGTCCAGTACTAGACGAACTTAGACAGGAATTCATCTCAAGAAAGTACTTCAATAATCCATGCCTTTTCAAATTAACCTTGTTAATGTCGTCATCAAACGAAAACACGGTTAAAAAGTTAGCGATTTATCTATATAAAGCATTCAAAAAGCGAACTATTTATGTAACATAAAGAATACCGTCTCTTCCTTTCATTTTCTCTGTCTGCTGTCTTGTCTCTCTGTCCGCTTGTGTCTCTGTCCGTCCTTGTATCCATCCATCTGTCTGTCTCGCTCTTCGTCTGTTTCTCTCTCTTGCTTTCTCTCACTCTCTCTCCCCATCTCTCTCTCCCTCTCTGTGTGAAAGTTTTTTTGTTTTTTTTTTTTGATGACTGGTGAGTTGATTTTAACGTGGTGACAGCCCTGATGTGGCCCTTTGCGGTTGGCTGGGCTAAAAGCAACATTATCTTATCTCTCACCCTCTCTCAGTCTGTGTCCATCTGTCTCTCTTGTCTGTCTGTTTGGCTGTCCGTCCATCTGTCTGTCTCTCTTTCTGTCTGTCTTTCTGTGCCTGGCTCTCTGTGTTCGGCCCCCCACCTCCCACCCCCGACACATGCCGTTCGGGGAATGTCGACGACAGGACATGACAGAAGGTAGGTTCTGTTGTGCTTTGTTTTCAGTCTAGTTTTCCAAGTTCGTCTCTGTTGTTTTTTAAGTCAGTTATTTTTTAAGTTCACCTTTTCAGTTGTTTTGAAGTTCTTTTCCACATTTGTTGCTGTTTTTTTTTTTCCAATCCCTTCCTCATCTATTGAAGTTTTTATCTATGAAACCCATCTTCATCTCTATGTCATTGTGTGTCCATATGTGTTCATCTGCAGACACATCAGTGAAATATTAAAGTTAAACGTGACTAGTTTCTGCATCACTAGCGACTGTGTACCCAACATGGGGCATACAAGCATCTACATGATAATGAAATGAGGTATATATGTCCACATGCAGTGTGGGGATCATGGGACATAAGCATGTTGCATCAAACAGGGCAATGCATGTTGCATGAATAAAGTGGGTTTCACGCACCTAGTGAACATTTTGGGTCTCGAACAACAAACAGGAATACACCACGGTGTAGTCTTCAGTGTTAATGCTGTGGTGTTTGTCTGCCGTGGAGGTAATCATGTTTATATTTATATATATATATATATATGCAGTAGGATAGGGATAGGTAACCTGTCTGGGCAGCGCTGACAATGGACGGTGTCAACAATCACTTCTCCAGGCAAAAACTCGCTTAACAAAGAGTGAAAAGCTCTGGAGGTGTGCACACTAGATGCCCCATATATAAGGACTGACATTTGACCAGGATAACGAGAAAACACAAGGCCACTCATCTCCACCTAACGAACCCATCCACGTCTGTCATTGTGCCCATATGTGTTCATCTGCACACACATCAGTGAAATATAGAAGTTAAATGTGACTAGTTTCTGCATCACCAGTGACCATGCACCAACACATGGGGCATACAAGCATCTACATGATAATGAAATGAGGTATATATGTCCACATGCAGTGTGGGGATCATGGGGCATAGCATGTTGCATCCAACAGTGTGGCAGGTCTGTCTATATGTCCACATGCAGTGGGGTATCATGGGGCATACAGCATGTTGCATCCAACAATGTGGCAGGTCTGTCTATGTGTCCACATGCAGTGTGGGGATCATGGGACATACAGCATACTGCATCCAACAATGTGGCAGGTCTATATGTCCACATGCAGTGTGGGGATCATGGGGCATACAGCATGTTGCATTCAACAATGTGGCAGGTCTGTGACTCTTATGTCCACATGCAGTGTGGGGATCATGGGGCATACAACATGTTGCATCCAACAATGTGGCAGGTCTGTCTCTATGTCCACACGCAGTGTGGGGATCATGGGGCATACAACATTTTGCATCCAACAATGTGGCAGGTCTGTCTCTATGTCCACACGCAGTGTGGGGATCATGGGGCATACAACATGTTGCATCCAACAGTGTGGCAGGTCTGTCTCTATGTCCACACGCAGTGTGGGGATCATGGGACATACAGCATACTGCATCCAACAATGTGGCAGGTCTGTCTATTTGTCCACACGCAGTGTGGGGATCATGGGGCATACAGCATGTTGCATCCAACAATGTGGCAGGTCTGTCTATATGTCCACATGCAGTGTGGGGATCATGAGGCATACAGCATGTTGCATCCAACAGTGTGGCAGGTCTGTCTATATGTCCACATGCAGTGTGGGGATCATGAGGCATACAGCATGTTGCATCCAACAATGTGGCAGGTCTGTCTATGTGTCCACATGCAGTGTGGGGATCATGGGGTATACAGCATGTTGCATCAACAATGTGGCAGGTCTATATGTCCACATGCAGTGTGGGGATCATGGGGCATACAGCATGTTGCATTCAACAATGTGGCAGGTCTGTGACTCTTATGTCCACATGCAGTGTGGGGATCATGGGGCATACAACATGTTGCATCCAACAATGTGGCAGGTCTGTCTCTGTGTCCACACGCAGTGTGGGGATCATGGGGCATACAACATGTTGCATCCAACAATGTGGCAGGTCTGTCTCTATGTCCACACGCAGTGTGGGGATCATGGGGCATACAACATGTTGCATCCAACAGTGTGGCAGGTCTGTCTATATGTCCACACGCAGTGTGGGGATCATGGGACATACAGCATACTGCATCCAACAATGTGGCAGGTCTGTCTATTTGTCCACACGCAGTGTGGGGATCATGGGGCATACAGCATGTTGCATCCAACAATGTGGCAGGTCTGTCTCTATGTCCACATGCAGTGTGGGGATCAAGGGGCATACAGCATGTTGCATCCAACAATGTGGCAGGTCTGTCGCTATGTCCACATGCAGTGTGGGTATCATGGGGCATAGCATGTTGCATCCAA
>JADBJO010018604.1:10000-22504 GCA_016801955.1 Conus betulinus | reverse complement strand
AGGGTGGGAGGCAAGAAGAGGAAAACAGTAGATTGGACGGAAAGGGAAGACAAAAACAACAAAAAAGCACAACAAAAAAAAAAAAAAACAAACAAACAAACTAACAAAAACAGACAAATGGAGGGAAAAGTGATGTGAAAAACGAACAAACACATCAGGGGGAAAACACAGCACACAATGTGAAAGGAACAACATCGGGGGAGACACAGCACACAGGGTGAAAAGGAACAACATCAGGGGGACACAGCACACAGTGTGTGAAAGGAACAAATATCAGGGGAACACATCACACAGTGTGTTGAAAGGAACAACATCAGGGGAACACAATCACACAGTGTGAAAGGAACAACATCAGGGGGAACAACATCACACAGTGTGAAAGGAACAAACAGGGGACACAGTGGGAACACAACACAGTGGAAACACATCACACAGTTGAAGGAACAACATCAGGGGAACACATCACACAGTGTGTGAAAGGAACAACATCAGGGGAACACAGCACACAGTGTGAAACAAACAACATCAGGGGAACACAGCACACAGGTGAAAGGAACAACATCAGGGGAAAACATCACACAGTGTGAAAGGAAACAACATCAGGGGAACACATCACACAGTGTGAAAGGAACAACATCAGGGGAAACACAGCACACAGTGTGAAAGGAACACACATCAGGGGAAACACATCACACAGTGTGAAGGGAGCAACATCAGGGGAAGAAACAAACAACATCAGGGGAAACACAACAAAGGAGGACAGGAAAACAAGGGGAAACAAAACGAAAAAGAGCCAGGAAAAACACCAGCACTAACCCTGAAAGGCAATGGTTTAAAAATCTAATAAACAGCGAGAAAGAAACGAAAAGTAAAGGAGGAAAAGAAAAGAAAGAAAGAAGAAGGAAGCAAGGAAAAAGAAATAAAGGAAGACGGCAAAAAAAAAAAAAAAGAGTAGAAAGAAAGGAAACAAATAGGGAGAAAAGAAAGAAAGACAGAAAGACAAAAAATGGAGAGAAAAAAAAGGAAAAAGACAGACAGAAAATGAGATAAAAAACGAGTAAGGTAGAACAGGGACAGACAGAACAAAACAACACTAGTAAGCAAGCCAAGTAACCAAGCAAGCAAGCAAACACAACACACACACACAACACACACACACTATCAACACACACACACACACACACACACAAACACACTCGCTCTCTCCCTCTAATCTCGAACCGTGACGAGAGAGAGAGGAGAGAGAGACTGAGAGAGGCACGTAGGAGAAGCGAGCGAGAACACAGGAGGGAATGGGGGGGACGAGGAGACGACGAGACATTTTTGGGTTGGAGAGGAGACAGACTAGAGACACAGAGACTCGATTCTCCTCTCCTCGCTGAGAGAGAGAGAGAGGAGGAGTGGAGAGAGAGGTTGAGGAGAGGAAGAGGGAGACGCAGACGAGGGAGAGAGAGAGAGAGATTCAGAAGGAAAGAGATTCAGAAGGAAAGACAGCAAAAAACAATCACCTGACCATAAACAAGACAGAATGAAGGTTTAATCGCGAGTGTTTGACAAGCTAAAAAAGAGATGTCAGGAGCTTACTTAGGGTATTGAAGAGAAACCTTAGACAAAAAGACTGACCCGACATTTTCTACTGTGTATCCGATCAGGAGTATAAAAAAAAGTAGTAGTAGAAAGAAAACTCGTGGAGAGCGTGGCAGCAGAGAGTCCTCAGAAGAGAAGCCCCCCTTCAAGCGAGTGTTTCGGCCCTTATCTCCTGACACTCTAGGGGGGTTGGGCCACACCCGGTTCATGACTCCGGATGTCCCTCTGCTGCCCCTTTTTTTTTTCCCATCTTGGGATGAGCCATGACTGGGATTCGAACCCATGCCCTTTCTGGACATGCTCATTTCCACTTAATGACTCGCGCACTAACCACTGAGCCACAGGGGGACACTGATATTTGTAGGAAAGTTAAGCCTTATGAAGTTCACTTTTGTTCCTCCTTGACCAGATCCAACTTGAACACCTCTCTGCCGCTTCTGCCATTGCTTTCAGGGCTTTGGTTTTTTCCCTCCCTGCAACTGAGAGCTGTTTTTCATGAGGCTTGTATGCAGACGTTCCCACAAACCCCCTAGCTCCAATTTCTGCAGCAGGGAGGACTTTGACCTGATAGCCTTCTCTCCTCAGGCTGTTTTGCCAGATCAGCATACTTTTCAAGTCTTGTAGATCTTTGAGCTGCCTCCATTCTGTTCTCATATGGCACCGTGAGCTCGATCATGATCAGCTGCTTGGTTGACTGAGAGTGTAATACTATGTCTGGTCTCATGCCACTCTTGCTGATAATATCTGGGTGACGATATTCCATTCTGGGAGGTCTGCTTGCACTCCCAGTTATCTGCCCCGTCCGCAGGACGTCCTTTTTCTGCATGTTCCGAGTCTGGCACTTGTTGTTCTTGGCCGTAGCCGGCGTTCGGTTGCCTCCTGCCTCGTTGAGAATGAAGAATGTACCTGCGGACCACGAACAGTCCCACAATGACAAAAAAATGTTCAAAGAATGTGAAGAAATTGTTCACTGTACTAGACAGACAGTTCAAAGAAGATCACTGACAAAAGAGCAGCAGGCGTTTCGTTATTTAAACCACAGGACACGTTTAAAACAGACTACAAAGAAACAGAAGTAGAATCAAAAATGGAGCAATGGTATCACCATTTAAAAACGTGTTTGGAAAAGGATAGCAGCACTGATTACAGACACTGGTGAAAATGAAACATTATCAGATGATAATTATTTTGAATTTTTTCGGTCGACCAATTACAAAGCATGAAGTACAATTTGTAATAAGGGAAACTGAAAAAATGGTAAAGCCCCCCCTCCGCAGGGCCTGATGGACTTTGTGGGTGATTTTTTTTTTTAAACTCACCTCAGTCAGAGGACTTTGCAATCAATTTTCTTGTAAAAACTATTAATTTTCTTTTTGAAAAAGCAATTTGTCCCGCGAATGGGATCAGATCGATCATCTTACCTGTTGTAAATAAAAAGGGTGTGGGTGACGCAAATAATCCTAATATACCTCTATAGAGGAATCTCCTTGTGTGATGTTGCTAGTAAAAAATTATGCCATCTATAATAAACAAGAGATTATCTAAATGGATCGAATTAAAAAACCTAATTGGTGAATACCAAGCAGGTTTTAAGAAGGGTTATAGTACAATCGATCACTTGTTCCACTCTACTAGCTGCTGTTCAGAAGCAGTTTTCAAATAATCATAGATATATCGTTTGCAATTTATAAACTTCGAAAAGGCCTTTGATTCTATTTCTAGAAAGCTTCTGTGGCCAAATGCTGAAAAAACATTGTAGAAAAGACAAACTATTTACTGTATACGTGTTAAAATGCATGTGTGATGATGTTAAAGCTAACATAAGGTGTGGTGCAACATTTAGTGAGTACTTCAGATGCACACAGGGTGTTAAGCAGGGTGGTGTGATGTAGTCCGTTGTTTTATTCTCTTTGTTTATCAACGAATTAGCTTTGGAACTTATCGAGAAGGGAAAAACATGGCGTTTCATTTGATTTGATTGAAATAATTCATTCTACTTTTTGCAGATGATATCGTTTTAGTGTCTGAACTGTTAATAGGGCTTCAAAATCAGTTGAACAATTTGTAACTCAGCGGCGCCAGAGTAAACATGGACAAAGTAAACATGGACAAAGTAAAAATGGACAAAACAAAACAAACATTACAGTTTTTCGAAAGGTTGGATATTTGGTCGTCGCGTGAAAAAAATGGCTTTAGGAAAACTCTACAATTGGCGACTGTGAACGCCTACATATATCTGGGTTTATATTTTTCTACAAAACTCCAGTTTTTCGTTTGCCTGCCAAGATCGTGTGTGGGTAAAGGGAAGAGCGCACTTATGATGGTTATTTTAAGGCGTCTTTGTATCAGTTGTGAAAACGAGTCAGTAAAAATAGTTTTCAGAATGTTTGATATACAGGTCCAGCCTATAGTCCAACATGGCGCTGAGATTTGGGGTTTGGAGAAAGGACACGACATAGAGAAAATTGCGCTTATTGCTATGGAAACGGTGGTTTTTGAATGTCAATGGGCCGTACCCAAATGACTTGACGTATGGGGAACTTGGTTTAGACTCCTTATTTGTTTGAATTCATATATAAAATGTGTAAGATATTGCCTTAAACTTTTACGTATGGGGCAACACAGACTGCCAGCCAAAGCTTATAAAACAAATGTTTGACATAGATATGAGAGGAAGAACTATGTGGGCATCAGGCATTCGTAAATGTTTATGTAATCATGGTTTTTCGTTTGTTTATGGTTAGAACAAGGGATTGGCTGTGTCAACAGTTTCTTGGCTTGTTTCAAGCAACGAACAATAGATTGCCGATGGCAGGACTGGGGTTTTTAAAAACCGCGCACGATTTTTTTTTTTATTTTAGACTGCTGAAAAAGTAATGATTTAGTGGAAGCAGAAGCTTATCTGTCCGTGAACTGAACAGAATTGTTCAGGTCTGAGCTAACATTATTCAGGTTTGGTGTATCGGATATTGCTGTACATCGTCCACGATATAATACCCATACAGACAAAAGGGTTTGTTGTGTCCTTGTGTGTAAATCTGGTTAGGAAAGAAAAAGAAGAAAACGTCATTTGTATTCTTATGTGTCCTGTTTCTGGAATGAATTACGACAAAAACTTTATTCCGGTTTAAAAATCATCATCAATGTCCTGCCTGTTCCTACTGTGTCAAGTGTTTGTCTGGCTTTGATTCGACACAAAAACGTACAACGTTGCAAAAGAAACCTGCTTTATATGTGAAATAAATTCTTTAAAAGAAAGGAGACAAGGAGCGATTTAACTTTGTTAATTTGCATATGTTCAGAATGTTTAAAATGTTGGTTTGTTTAAAAATACCTTGTTTAATTATGTTCTTTATCACTCACCTCGCCTTCAAATGGGACTGGGCCTTTCTGAATAAAATTTTCGTTACGTTATCGTTATCGTTATGCTATCTCTCTCTCTCTCTCTCTCTCCTCTCTCTCTATCGCCTCCGCTCTCTCTCTCTCCGGCGAGAGCGAGGAGAGAGGACGAGACGAGAGGAGGAGAGAAGAGAGATTCAGAAGGAAAGCAATCACCTGACCATAACAACTGATTTCTTTATGGACGTATCTCGCGTTGTATGGCAACATACAATGTCACTGTGACAAAGACACTGCAAAGAACAACACGGATGACAAAGACACTACAGTGACAACACTGATGACAAAAGACACTACAATGACAACACTGATGACAAAGACACTGCAGTGACAACACGGATGACAAAGACACTACAATGACAACACTGATGACAAAGACACTACAATGACAACACGGGTGACAAAGACACTACATGACAACACTGAGTGACAAAGGACACTACAATGACAACACTGATGACAAAAGACACTACAGTGACAACACGGATGACAAAGACACTACAATGACAACACTGATGACAAAGACACTGCAAAAAAACAACACGGATGACAAAGACACTACAATGACAACACTGATGACAAAGACACTACAATGACAACACTGACGACAAAAGACACTACAGTGACAACACTGATGACAAAGGACACTACAATGACAACAACTACGAATGCAAGCAGGCCAAAGAACACAAGGCTAGAAGAATTTTCTTTTTAATCCAAGAAAGAAACGGACAGTACAAATGAAACTGATGGATAATCAGTTGAGGCCAGCGAAATCCGACTTAAATTGTCATCAGAGAACAGAGAGAGGGGGGGGGGGGGGGGAGAATCGAGAGGAAGAGGAGAAGAGAGAGAGGAAAATTGCAGAGGAGAGGAGAGAGACGGATGTGGGAGGGGGAGAGAGAGAGAGAGAGAGAGAGAGAGAGAGACGAGAGAGAGAGAGAAGCTAAGACGAGAGGGAGACAGAGACAGAAAGAGACAGGGACGGAGAGACCGAGAGACAGAAATTACAGAGACAGAGAGACAGACAAAGGTACAGAAAAAAAGGGAGGGTAGGAAGAGAAACAGACAACAGGAATAAAAAAAAAAAGTCGACAGGAGAGAGAGAGAGAGAGAGAGAGAGAGAGAGAGGAGATCCGTGGAGAGAGAGAGAAGAAGAAGAAGAGAGACGAAGAAGAAGAAGAAGAAGAAGAAGAAGAGAAGAAGAGAAGAAGAAGAAGAAGAAGACATCCGAGAAGAAGAAGAAGAAGAAGAAGAAGAAAAAAGAAAGCATAAAAATAAACAAGCAAATATGAAAGAAAGACATGATGAAAGTTTTGAAAAAAAGAGACAAAAAGAGAAAGGAAGGAAGAAAGAAAGAAAGATAGAAAGAAAGCAAACAAGAAAAGAACAAGACAGCAGGCAGATACAGAGGAAAAAAGCAACAGACATGAACAAAAAAAAAAAGAAAGAAAAGAAAGGAAAAAGAAAGAAAAAGAGAAAAAAAGAAAAACAAGGAAAGAAAGAAAGAAAAAGAAGAAAGAAGAAGGAGAAAGAAAGAAAGAAAGAAAGAAAAGAAAGGAAGAAGAGGGAGAAAGAAGGAAAGAAAGGAAGAGAAGAAGAAAGGAGAAAGACGACAAAGAGGGAAGAAGAAAGAAAGAAAAGGCAACGAAACAAGGCAGGCAGATAGATAGAAAGGACGACTTCAAACGAAACAAACAAACAAACGAAAACCAGACAATTTTAGATGACAAACATACTGACAGACAGGCAAGAAAGAAAAGCAAACACACAAACAAAGAAACAAATATACATGCACACTAAAATTATAAAACAGGCGGAACAAAGAAAGGACATTTAAGGACGGCCGCAGAGAGCTGAAGACCAACAACAGGCACAGGTCAACCATGTGTCCGCCAGTCAAACACTGAAAGAAAGAAGCCAAGAGAAGATGAAACATTCATTCATTCATTCATTCATTCATTCATTCATATGAAACACTGAAAGAAAGAAGCCAAGAGAAGATGAAACATTCATTCACTCATTCATTCATTCATTCATTCATTCATTCATTCATTCATTCATTTATTCATTCATTCAGTCATATGAAACACTGAAAGAAAGAAGCCAAGAGAAGATGAAACATTCATTCATTCATTCATTCATTCATCCATTCAATCACATTCATTTCTTATTTATTCACTTGTCAAATGAATTAATTCATTTATTCGTCTTTTCAATCATTCATATATTTATTTATTTATTTATTTATTTTATCTATCTATCTATTTGTCTGTTTATTTACGTATTCATATTACCCATGCAGTTCAACTTTTTTTTTTAGTTAGTTATCTCTTTATTCATTCATTTCTTCATGTCTTAATTTTCTTTGATTATCATGACATTATCAATGTTCTCCAGTGAAAGAGCTACATAATCCCTCCTTTCCTCCTTTTTCTGTCTTTCTTCTTCTTTCCGTGAGCCCATACAGCCCGTTTTGTTTTTTGTCTTGACAACGTATAAATATTCATTTGCTAATGCAGTGCGATCATCCTCACTGAAACCGATCTAATGGAAATCGCTATTCCATGGAGCTTTCCTCGCGTCGCGCGCCCCTCCCCCTCCCCCCCCCCCCCCTCTCTCTCTCTCTCTCTCTCTCTCTCTCTCTCTCCCCCCTTCCAAAATATAGACATGTGGAGAAAGGGGGAAAAAAATCATAGAAAGAGATCGAAGGAGAAAGAGACAGAGAACGAAAGAACGACAAAAGAGACAGAAAGAGAGAAGAGGTGCAGAAGAGAGAGGTGTGGGTGGGTGGTTGGCGTTTGGGTGGGTGGGGGTGGGGGGGTGGGGGGTAAAGGCAACTGAAGACAGAAACGAAAGAAACAAAAGGAGAAAGGACGACGAATCAATAACTCCAAACACAAAACAGAGAAAAGAAACAACGGAAGAAGAACAAGAAAAGAACAAACAAAGAGAAGAGAGAAGAGAAGAAGAAGAAGAAGAAGAAGAGAAGAAGAAGAAGAACACCAACAACAACAACAACAACAACAACAAGACCAAAAAGAAAAAAAAAACAAGAACAAAGAGAGAGACAGAAGAAGAAGAAAAGATGAAGAAGAAGAAGAAGAAGAAGAAGAAGAAGAAGAAGAAGAAGACAGAGAGAGAGAGAGAGAGAGAGAGAGAGAGAGAGAGAGAGAGAGAGGAGAGAGAGAGAGAGAGAGAGAGAGATTTCTCAAGGTAACTTTTATGTTCCAGTCTTCTTGGCGCCAAATACTAGTCTTTCGAATCTCTCTGTAAACCTGGTACTACACCGGGATTTAAAACAACATCGTCCACAAAAACATTGTAAATTTGTTCAATCAGATAAAATGCAACACCATCAGGCCCATTTTGAATTATCTCTAAAGCGAGCTCCTTTATAAACGAGGAAAAGTAAAGAGGACTCTACGGATTTCTTTATTTAACACCACGAAAACAATGCATAAAATTCGATACATTAGCTCTTGGTTTTAGTCATGCTTTCACGTCCTCGTGTATCTTTTCACACACCTGTCTGACCTAGTTTTTGAATCCCCTCCATCCTCCCCCGTGCCTGCCACCCCCCCCCCCCCTTCTTTTTTTTCCTCTGTGTGTGTGTGTGTGTGTGTGTGTGTGTGTGTGTGTGTGTGTGTGTGTGTGCGATAGAACGACGAAAAAAAAATGACGTAAGAAAGTGAACAATGCAACAAACAATTGTTGATTATTTGCTTGGCGGTTTTTTTTTTTTTTAACTGCTGCTCACCAAGTAAATAATATTTATATCATCCACTGTTGGGGAGCTCTATTTCCTTTAAAGCAAACCTGGTGTTCAGCCGTTAAAAATCAGTCACCACCCCACCCCCACCCCCACCACCACCCCCCACATCCCTGTAATGTCTCCAGAAATAAGACCCCCCCAGCTTCCTGCTTATGTCACAGAAGGAAATACCACTGTGGTTGTTCCCCTTGTTTATTTCCCTTTCTTTTGAATAACAGAAGAGGTATAGATTCTTCGCAATGTTCTGGATTAGCTCCACAGTAAAACAAATAATGCAAGAACTTCGTTAAAAGAAAAAGACAGATGTAAAAACCAACAAACAAAAACAAACACCCAAAGAAACAAACCAACAAGCAAGCAAGTGAGCATGCTGAGCAATCAAACAAACAAGCAAAACAAGCAAGCAAGCAACCAGTCAACCAATCAACGACCAACGAACCACAACTCTACCATCAGACCATCCGGACCAACCGGTTACGTACCCCTACGTCTTTCTCTGCTGACGTGCCTCCTCTGTGGACGTGAGTCCTTGGGAAACACTTAGTATTCCCATCAACAACCTCAGCAGCAGCAGCAGCCCGTTTTTCTTTGTGTCTGTCTACAGACATGCCTTGAACAAGCACATGGGCCCGTGCCCACACAGCCACACCCACGTGTACACACCACACACTGAACTCATACAATGATAATAACGGAGCAGGCAAGGTCAGGCAGGTTATTCAAGGTCTGAGCAGCCAGTACGGCCAGTGCTGAGTCGCAGCCACGAGACTCTCTTTTGAAATTCTCTCATCTTGGTCATGAATTCATGTGTCCATCAGCTTTAAATCATGCGCAGTGTGGTCTCAAAACTTATCAGATGTGCTGTCGCGCATATGGAATAGTCTGCACGCGGTGACAACCTGGTTGATTGGATTTAAACTGGAACTAAGCAGCCCTCAAAGGGCCACTGTGGCCCGGTGGTTAATGCCTTTACCTGCGCAGCTGACGGTGGTCAGTTCCAAGTATCCGTGGGGTCAGAGGATTTGTAGTTCTGTGTCCCCCCCCTCTCCTCCCCAGCTGTGCAGGGGTACTTGATTCAGGTCATGGCAGATTCAAGGCGGGGAAAGGAGTGGATGGGCACCGCCTTTCATCATGCCATGCCTTAGACACGATGAACCTCTGTCAGTTTACTACGCCTTCGGCCTGTGGGTTGAGGGAATTTCATCTTTTTTTTCTTTTTCAACTGACCTCATCAGCCTGTTTTGATAGATTATTGAAACGTTGAAACCATTCATAGATCAAAAACTATATTAAGAGGTCGTGTGTGTGTGTGTGTGTGTGTGTGTGTGTGTGTGTGTGTGTGTGTGTTTGTGTGTTTGGGATGGAGGGTGAAGGGGGGGGGGGGGTTTCAGTTTAGTGAATGTTATTCCAGAATGCCTGCCAACAAGTAGCATAGTGTAAAAGGTCACGTGTATTTGTGTTCTTTCTTTTCAGGTTCATGCTTCTTTTTCCTGTTTGATTCGTGTCTTGCCAAACACGGTGAGGTTCGGTCATTGCTACACAATGCGTTCCACCCCCCACCCCCCCCACCCATCCCTTCTCTCCCTCCCCCAATGTGTTCAATAATTTGCGACGTAACGTGTCTTGCTATCAAACCAATCCTTGTTTATGTTTCTACTGTGAATTTTTTTTTCTCCCCGTAACGTTGGGATGTTCTTTACCTCTATCATTAGATCCTTTGACAGCTTTACTGTGTCTCTACTGTCAGATATGTTTCTTTTGCGTAACGCTGGTTGTTCTTTACCGCTATCATTAGATCCTTTGACAGCTTTACTGTGTCTCTACTGTCAGATATGTTTCTTTTGCGTAACGCTGGTTGTTCTTTACCGCTATCATTAGATCGTGTAACAGCTTTACTGACATTTACTGCCACACGGTTCCACGCAGTGGCAAGTTCATTCTTCACTTCTCTTGAATCCATCGGATTAAAGAAGGCTGCCTCATATTCTTTTTTTTTATTTCACTCGACACTATTTAACAAAGCATTCGTTTGTATATACTTTAAAGTAGTGTTTGTCACATTTGGGGAAAAAAAATCGTTTTAACGTGCTCAGAACATAGGGCAACTGATCTGAGTCCATTCCTTTCATGATATTTAGGGCCATTTTTATTTTCCTCTGGGTGTTTCAAACAGAATTATCAACATCAAATAATAGTCAACTTAATCCCCACCCATGTCAGAAACACACGTAAAGTGTCCCTGCAAGTCTATCCTAACACATTTCATCGATAAAAATATATGTCTAATACAGAGCATAAGCCTTTTTTTACAACATACAGTCAGCATGATTTTTTAGTAGACCACCTTGCTTAATAGGCGCCGATTTATACAAATGTATACGCATCTCATTTTCATCGCAATCTCTGAAACCACATCTGACGTTCTGACATCCGAATTTCCACATGCCAACACCACGTAACCGAAATGAGTGAGAAAAGTTATCTACAAGACACCCTTGCAACATATCCGTTCCTCTCCAGACTCACTATGAAGGTAAAAGAATGAACACTCTTCCAACATATGCATTCTTCGCTGGACTCATCATGAAGATAAAAGAATGAATGTTTTGGGGGATATAGGAACATACATCTAGAACATCGTTTGGGGAAAAAACAAAACACTAATCTTTGTCAAGTATGGAGAACGAGTAATAATCACCGTTGCACTCCCAACTGCCGCTGGTAGGTTACCTGCGGTTTTCTGACAGACAGTGCGTTGGGGGCAATGCTGTAGGTCAGATGTCCACAAAGTCGTAGCCACGAGACTCCCTTCCTCAATCCTCTCATCTTGGTCACCAATTCACGTTTCCATCTGCTGAAAATCATGCGCAGAGTGGTCTCAAAACTTGGGAGAACGTGGTCTAGCATATATAAGTCTGCACGCAGTGACACCGACAAGAAAAAATTATTCCCATCCTCGCCGTGCAAACATAACCATGGCATCGGAGATATATATATATATACATAATTATAAACAAAGCTTGCTCTTATGTCTTAGATTGTAGAAAAAGGGGTTGGGGGGGGGGGGGTGATAAACCTTCATATCTGCAGTGGTAGGTGATTCTGCCTAATTGACAGTATGTGCTTGATTGGGTGAATGGGGAATAATAAGCGCTTCTCAAAATGAACCTTCAGCAAGTTTATAGTCTCCGAAGCGGGAGACAATCTCCAAAGCGGGAGACAATCTCCAATGGGCAGAAAGCTTACTAACATATAATCCAATGGGAAGCAAGCTCACTAACATGTAACTCCTTGTCAGATACCTGTATTTCGAAACTTGTCAGATACCAACTACTTGTCAGATACCTGTATTTCGAAACTTGTCAGATACCTGTATTTCGAAACCTGATTGTTTCTCCTCTATGACCGCGAAAAAGCGGTAATTTGACTCCTCTGCCTTTTCGGTTTTAAAAAAGAATGCTATACTAGAAAAAGGCTGGTGTGCAATACCGTAGTATGTTTGTTGAATTTAAAAAAAACAAAAACTAAAGGTGCCACCTAAGAAGCAAAAGAAAATCATGAAAGAGCAAAACAAGCTACATTTTCTTGTGAAAAGTAGAAAATATCAAAAGATAACCTCTTAAGGCACAAGTACTGAGGGCCAGTTCTTGGAATGAATCCGCAAGGGACTAAATTATAAGTTGCTGGAATGGTGCTCGGTACTTATCCTTGGAATTTATTAGTTTATTATATATATATATATA
>JADBJO010018604.1:0-5000 GCA_016801955.1 Conus betulinus | reverse complement strand
CAACTGAATTAAAATCAAACACTACACCTATTTCACAGGCACGGGTTCAGTAGCTGAACATGATCAACACACACACAACAACCACACTACCCACATACACACACACCACACACACACACACACACAACACACACACACACACCACACACACACACACACACACACACACACACACACACAGACAGACAGACAGACAGACAGACAGACAGAATGAGAGATGGACGGAGAGAGAGAGAGAGAGAGAGAGAGAGAGAGAGAGAGAGAGGAGAGAGAGAGAGAGAGAGAGGAGGGGGGGGGGGGTCCACTGGAAGAAGAAGAAGAAGAAGAAAAGAAGAAGAAGAAGAAAAGAAAGAAGAAGAAGAAGAAGATTGGAGAACAATGTGATAAAATGACGAAGGATATATGGATGGTGTGGAAGAATGTTCCGATAAGGTCATATTAATTAGTTATATTGATACAGCATGCTAACTGATGAGGTTGATTAGCAGTATGGCTGTATGAGTGTCGGGCGAACTCTAGGGGGGGTTGTTGATGTATCTGATTATGTGGTGAGATGTTATTGATGTCTGAGTGGACAGGTCAGGTTAGCTAGAGATGTTGAAGTGTTACCTGACAGATGTTACTGATGATCTGACTTTTTTGTGTACGTATCGGTAACTTCTATGAAAGAGTTTGTCACAAATTAATATACGTGGACAGGCGCAGGTTCATGCGCCCCCCACCCCCACCCCCCTCATACCCATCATTTTTTTTTTTTTTTAAAGATCAGCATGGAAGGTAACTAGGGACATTTCTCCTGCGTTGTGCTCTTCTCTCTTTCCGCCTGAAGAGTTGCTCTGTGGAAGCCACTTCAACTTGTTCTTTGTCGTACATTGATGGACGACTTTTCCTTCTTTCTTGGCAAGAAGTTATTACTGTGATGAGTGTGGTGGTTACACTATTTGATGGTTTTCTCATGAAGTATACGCCTGCGGTGTTGAAAAGCAAAGCTGATGGGTGCTGTGCAGAAACATGGATGATATAGACAGGGGGCACGGATTGCCTATGCTGATAGAAGTGGATGGTTGAATGTGCTCGTTTGCTTTTCTTTGAAAGGTTGTTATTTGAAATCTGTGCATTTTTAAAACTTCTGTTTTACATTGTGTTGATTTTGAAATGAAGTATGGAGTTTTGACGGGCCGAGTCTCTTAAGTTATGCAGAGTGGTATTGAGTTATGTGGATGGTGGGCGTTGATCATATGTCATTGATTCTTGGGAAGGAAGATGTTGTCATTGATGTTGTTCTTGTTGTTTTAATAACCCTGAAAGGCTTTAACAAAGTTATTCATTGTATACACAACCTTATTTACGCGGAGATTTACCCTCTGATTCTGTTTTCTTCCTTCCTTTTTAAAAGGAAAAACTTTGTTTTCTTTCGTCCCTTGTCGCGCGCCTCCATCCCCCTCCCCTCTCCCCACTCAGATATCTGTCCAACCCGTCTTACTGTTGATATATAATACACACGGTGCATAACCCCACTTACCTCCACCCCTACCCCCCACCCCCACCGTTTCCCCGTCCCCTCCTCATCACGCTTTGCACGTGACAAAAAAAAAAAAAAAAAAAATGAGTCGCCCCAAACATACCTGTCCTTGAAGACGGTCAGTTGAATTGTGTTCACAAGCACATTAAGGCACACATACGCGCGCATGAGCGTGATTCCACACCCCATCCGCACCCGCTCACCCCTTTCCTTTCATTTATTGTCAGTGATGAGGCGTGCGTGCGTGCGTGCGTGCATGAGTGAGTGTGTGTGTGTGTGTGTGTGTGTGTGTGTGTGTGTGTGTGTGTGTGTGTGTGTGCGCTCGCTTATTTCCCTTAGTTATCATGCTTACAGACGGGAAAGCATATGTTCCATTTTTTTTCTTCGACAGCCAGGCTTGGCTTAGTTTGATTATGCTTTGTCTATATGCTCCGTTGCTTTTATAGGTATATTGCGCCCTTTTTCTTGTTCTTGTTGTTCTTCGTGTTCTTCTTGAACTTCTTCTTCATCTTCTTCTTCTTTCATCTTCTTCTTCCTTCTTCTTCTTCTTCTTCTTCTTCTTCTTCTTCTTCTTCTTCTTCTTCCTTCTTCTTCTTCTTCTTCCTTCTTCTTCTTCCTTCTTCTCTCTTCTTCTTCTTCTTCTTCTCCTCTTCTCTTCTTTTTCTCTGCGCCTGCCGCTCACCTGCGTTGGTCAAGCAAATGTTGACTCATTTTGACTTCAAATTGTACGTGTTTGTAGTCTGGTGGATTTTTTTTTCAGTAGGCATTGTGTATGTTTGTGTAAGTGCATATGCTTTTTTTTGTTCCTTAATTTTCATTGTGTCAAAAGTTGTATGTAGCACCGCTGAAAACAAATGGCACACTTTTGTAGCTGAGGAAAAAAAAAAAACATAGAAAAAATAAGGATATTTAAAAAGGAATGGACTCTATAGCGATATCATCTTTGGATTGCCAAGGTCTCGGGGGATAATCCAAAAGAAAGGATGTGTTTCAATTTTAAGACAAAAACAATACTCTATTTATTTTCTACAAGACACCCATTTCACAATAAATTAGGACGCCAGATAAGAAGTGAATGGGGTTATGAATGTGTATTTGCTTCCAACAACTCTCGATCAAGAGGTGTTGCAATACTCTTTAATAATAACTTCGAATTCAAAATAAAGAAAACTATTAAAGATACTCATGGTAATTAAATAATAGTAACTATTAATGCAATGGGAAACAACTTAGTATTAGCGAATATGTATGGACCAAATAATGATGAACCATCTTTCTTTGAAAATATAAAATCAAAATTAGAAGATTTAAATGTCCCCAACATAATAATGGCATGGGACTTTGTTACAGAATATGTGTTTAAATTGGTTGTTTGGAACAACAAAAATGATAAAATTAAAAGAAAATACTCAGTACATAATATACAGAAGGGAGGGATGGGTATACCCGACCTGAAAATGTGCATCAGCTCCTTAAAAATCGCCTGGATAAGGAAAGCGTACATGTACAATTGTTAAGCGGAAAATAATATTACATTCATTATGTCCCGAAGTAAGTAATCTTGATGCATATGGTTCTGATAGATTTACTGAAGACAATATTATTGACCAATTTTGGAAAAGAGTTTTTCAAGCATAACAAAGGTTCTGCAAACAGGTAGAGTTATACGAAAGTACAGATTTAGCCACTGAACCTATTTTTTGTAATGAGAAATTTAAAGTGGGAGAAAAACCATTCTTTTTACAAGAAATGGATGCAGAAAAATATTTTTAGTTAAACATTTACTCATTGAAGATGGTAATTTTGTAAGCTACAATGAATTGTCAGAAAAGAAAGGGATTTCAGGTCAATTTTTTAAATTATGTAAGCTGCGTGCGTTCAATCAAAGCTTATGCAAAGAAAAGAAGACTGACATTAGATTGTAACATTAGTGGTAATAAAACTTTAGCACTTCAAAAGATTTGTTGTGTTACTAAGGGAACACGTACTTATTACGATATTATGGTAGAAGCCAATGAAGTTCTTAACATAAGCACCTTTGTCAAGTTGGAACAACGTCTTGATATACCTATTGACTGGATAGAGGTACTGAAAAGGATTAAGAACATCAAAGAAACAAAATTGAAATGGTTCCAAATTAGAATATGCCACAGAATTTTGGTAACAAATAGTGTGCTGAAAAGTCTGCAGATTGTTGATAGCAACAAATGTCATTTCTGTAATAGAGAAAAAGACTCAATTGATCATTACCTGTGGGAATGCGAGTTCACACAAGCTTTCTGGAAAGACCCTGAAAGAGCTCTAAAAGTGAATTGTTCACACTGTGAAAGATATCCCTTAATGTGGAGATTATATTATTTGGCACGTATGAGAAAACAAAAACCGATGATATGCTAGGCCTGATAATTTTTAATGGGAAAATATTTCATCTATAAATGTAGAATTAACAAAACAAAACCCAATGTAAACATGTTTTTGAAGGAGCTGAACTATAGATATAAAATGGAAAAATATACGTCCTTGATGGAGATGAATCATGTTACCTACCGAGAAAAATGGTCACCATATATTAAACTACTACTGTACTAGAGGACTGATGGTCATATATATATATATATATATATATATATATATATATATATATATATATATAATATATATATATATATATAATAGATATATATATGTGTGTGTGTGTGTGTGTGTGTGTGTGTGTGTGTGTGTGTGTGTGTATGTATGTATGTGTGAATGTATGAATGTATGTTCAAAATAAGCGCTGTATACTTTTTTGTTTACTATTCAAAGTCACCCGTGACCTTGGAGCCTCGAGAAAATAATCGTAAATTAAAGTGTGTCTGTACAATGCAATTTCTTCGAATGCTAGACTTCGATGGAGTCGATGATTTAAGTAATACGTTTTATAACCCTGCATTTGTTTCTGTACATTATTCGTTATGCGTGCCCATTCAAAAGATAACGATTCTAGATTAGGGAAAAAAACCTACGGTAGCAAGATAATCGTTACTGTACAATTATTTGAATAGTTGGTATTAGAGTTCTTATTCAAATGACATGCGGATTCTTTTTTTTTAGGGAGAGAGGGGGGCGGGGGACTGTTTGAAATGAAATAAAAGAGCTCTTTAAAAAAAAAAATGGAAGAAGAAGAAAGAAGAAGAAGAAAGAAGAAGAAGAAGAGAAGAAGAAGAAAACAAGGAAAGAAGGCAGACCTTAAGGAAGGACAAACTGATGTGGAAACTTAAGTGCATTTTCACACTGTCCAGCCCCTGCCGCGGGCTTTCAGGCTTTCAGACAGCATCGATGATCATGTTTGCTCTCATTCGCCCCATCCACAACCAACCGTTACCACCATTATTTATTATCCCCCCTCCACACCCTTTTCCACCGCCACATGACACACAGCAGATGGGCAGACAAAAGGCTTTCCTGCTTCGCTCTGTGGAGGACAGGCTGACAGTGC
>JADBJO010018603.1:5000-12500 GCA_016801955.1 Conus betulinus | reverse complement strand
GATGATTGTCTTCTCAGGGCACCTGGTCTGCCACGATCTCCCATGAAGATGATTGTCTCTTTGGGGCACCTGGTCTGGCACGAGCTGCCGTCACTGGCAGCATTCTTCTTTTGTCTCCTCCTCTGCGGCGTTGCTGGGAGTACAACTCAGGGTGAAGGTAACTTTCTGGAACTCAGAGAAGAATCTTTCTGTCACTGTTCCTCCGCCGGTTTCCATTCTGTCACACTGTTGTTTTCCCTTCTGGGTCAAACATCAGTCGGACACCGTTCCTGTGGCCATCTTCGTCCCCTGGTGTCCTGAGCACAACAGCTGAGCTCTGGACGCTGGTGTCACATCTCCCGATGTCCGTCTGACGTCACTGCAGCCAAAATCTCTCCATTTCATGTCTGTCCATCTTTCCTGCAACGTGGGCTGCTTTTTCTGCTTTCGTTCCTTGTTCTCACATTCTGTGTTTCAGTCCGTGAGGTGGTGTTGGGGGAGAGAAGTTTTCGGTGGATGAGTTCCCTGCTGGTTTTAGATGGTCAACGTCATGTGCTGTCCTCCTGGTCGTTTCTGATGATCCTTCATGTTTTTGTATGGCTCTAGACTGTTGGTTTTTGTAACAAATGAAATTACACAGTCCAGAACCAGACTGCTTCGGCACTGTTGTCCTCACTGAAATACCCCATGTGTCCTAAAAAACGGGTTCATCATGCGGTCAAGAGGCGCGTTATAACCTCTAGCCCCGGGGTGGAACCCTCGGAGAAACAATCCCCCCTGTGCTCACAGGGCAGGACATACGGGCCATGAGCTAAGGGTGAGGCACCCCGAAAGAAAACTCCAGCTGAAGACGGAGGTATCGGGCCACTGGCGCAACTAAAACCACGATACCATGCATCTACGCTTTCATGATGATGCAGTCCACAGAATTTCGATGTGGCGCTCGACCTTAAGAGACCCGCCGGGGGAGTGAGAGCCGGGCCCTATGCCTCAAAGGGCCCCACCCAAGCAGTCGGTGTCGGACAAGGAAATTCAGCATGCCCATGCGACGAAGAAGGAGACCCCATCCTCCTGCTGGTGCCAAGCAAACAGTATCACCCAGAATGCTCAACATTCTCCTGTGGAATGCAGAAAGGGGTGCATAAGAAGAAACTTGGCCTGGCAGAAGGTTGCACCAAGAAATATTGACATCGCATGTGTCCAAGAGACACATTTGACCATAAACCATTGCTTTCAAGTGAGGGGCTACGAGACCATCAGGTTGGACCATGAAAGAAAAAAGGAGGGGTGCTTGTCTTGGTGCGGAATTAAATCGCCGCACAAGAACTCAAGATCAACACCAATCAACAGGCAGAGTTCCAAGGGGCTGATAGAGTCCTTAAAGAACACAACATCAGGATCTACAATGTCTATTGTCCTCGAGATCGTGATCTTTCCCTCACATACATGAGCATCCCAGACAACATGTGCGTGGTGGTGGGAGATTTTAACAGTCACTCAGAGAGATGGGGCTATGACGAGATGACAAGAGAGGCGAAGAAGTTGAGGACTGGGAGATTGACACACATCTTCATCTCATCAACCAAGAAGATGACGAACCCACCTTCTACTCTAGACGCTGGATGACCACATCAACACCAGATCTAGGGTTCGCCATCAACGACTTGTTCGTCAGGACCAAAAGAACAGTCCTCAACCACCTTGGAGGAAATGACCACAACCCCATCAAACTCTCTATCAACCTCAACTTGCAGGCTTCTCAAGCAAAGTGTTTTCCCCGCTTGAATTACAGAAAGGCGGACTGGACCCTCTTCGAGACCCTCACAGATACATATACAAAACCAATCAACATCAGGCAGAAGGACTCAACAAGATGGTTCAAGACTTCACAAAGGCCATCTTGAAAGCTGCTACAGAATCCATCCCAAGAGGAGCACGTAAAGACTACAAGCCCTACTGGACGGAGGAAATCCAGAATCTGGAAGATGCTGTTACGGAAGCCAGGAACCGAGAAGAAAAGCAGCCATCACTGGAGAACAACATAGCGCTGAAGGAAGTAATTGCCAGATACAAGCTGTCCTGCGCACAAGCTGCAAGAAAAAGCTGGCAAGAGAAAACTGAAAGTCTGAATCTCGACAAGGATGGCAGCAAGCTGTGGAAACCGGCTAGAAGTGACGAAACAACAAGTCAGTCCACAATAACAATACAAGAGAATGGAAATTACCTCTCTGGAAAGAAAGCAGAAGACCACTTCAAAGGCGTCTATGAAAATATCAGCAATTTGGAAGTTCCTGCTGAACATAGAGCTGCAGAGCACAGGGCCCAGGTGAACTTCATGAGAAAAAGCCCCAAGAGAAGTCATGACCACAGCTTTCACAGAGAAGAGCTGGAGGATGTGTTGCAGAGCCTCAGCCTGAAGAAATCACCTGGACCAGACGGAATCACAAATGAAATTATTCTTCATCTTGGGATGAAGAGCAAGGCAGTCCTTCTAACAATTTTTAACTCCAGCTGGAAGACAGGATCAGTACCACAGTGTTGGAGGAAGCAGACATGATCCCCATTCACAAAAAGGGAAAGGACAAGTCGAAGGCTGACGGCTACAGACCCATCAGTCTTACAAGCTGCTTAGGAAAGCTGATGGAGAGACTTGTCAACACAAGGCTTGTCTGGCACCTCGAGGAGCATCAGCTACTGAGCCCTGAACAGGCAGGCTTCCGCCAACACAGATCAACAGAAGACCAGATTACATTCATCACTCAAAGCATAAAGGACGCTTTCCAAGAAAAGAAGAACACGCTTGCTGTCTGGATTGACATGGAGAAGGCGTTCGACAAAGTCTGGAAGGAAGGGCTCAGGCTTAAACTACGATGATGTGGTGTATCTGAGAGGATGTACACCTGGATCGGCCAGTACCTACACAACTGCCAAGCCTGAATGAAGATTCAGGGCCAAAAGAGCAGGAAGAAGGTGCAGAGACAGGGAGTACCACTAGGAGGAGTCCTTTCGCTGACGCTGTTCCTCATCTTTATGTCATCTAGATGACATCGTCAGAAAACTGCGAAGAGGGGTCAGAGGAGCGATCTACGCAGATGACCTAGTACTAAGGTGCTCTGAAGAGTGCACCACTACAGCACAGGTACGCCTCCAGACTGTGCTCAACAAGATCAGCGACTGGACCAAGGAATGGCTTGTCTCTGTCAACTCAAGAAAACAACCTACACAGTCTTCAGCCTGTCCAGCAAGAAGCAAGAGGCGAAGCTGACACTGAACAACCAAAGGCTTGCAGAGGAACCCACACCTACCTACCTGGGAGTGACCTTTGACCGCAGGCTCACTTGGAAACAGCCGATCACCAGACGCTGTAGCAGGGCCATGCTGAGACTGGCGATCATGAGGACACTTGCAGGACGGACTGGGGGGGCTGACGAACGTATCCTGAAGAGACTCTATACAGGGAGAGTCCGACCTGTAGTCGAGTACGGGACATCAGCATGGGCATCAGCTGCAAAGTCTAACCTCGACCATCTCAACAAGATACGGAACCAAGTCAGTCATAACTGGCGCCATGAGATTCATCCCAATCCTGAAGATGGAGGAGACCACTGCTACAGTCATGGAGGACAGAAGGGACACTAAGATCCTCATCCAGGCAGACAAAATTCAAACGCCTTGAAAGCCATCCAGTGAACAACAGAATGAGCAGACCTACCAAGAGCCAGCTGAAAAGAGGCAGCTTCATCCACCAGTCAAGACGCCTTGAAAGACAAACTCCAGTCTTGATGGAACACGAAGCAAAGCCTATCCCGGCAAATGTCACCCACCAATCGTGGAAGAGGCAGGTGTTCCCAACAGTCGTCACCAGCATTCCTGGAGTGGAGAAGAGAGGAACACAGTCAGACACCCAAAGGAAAGCCCTGGCCATGGAGTACATCTGCAACCATTACCCCAGGAAGACTGGACCCATGTCTTTACAGATGGCTCCGCCACAGAAGCAACGAGGGATAGTGGAGCTGGAATCTTCCTCTGATACAAAGACGGAGATGACTCCACCAACTTCCGAGCTGAGCGAGAAGCCCTCTGTGAGACAGCCACAACAGTCTTGCAGAACTCCACAAGAACAACAAGGCAGGTGGTGTTCTCAGACGCTCTCTCCATGCTCCAAGCCCTGAAGAACTCCCGCTGCAAAGAACAGAACCATCTTACTTAAGCTCTTGTTGCCCTGAGTGCCAGAGTGGAGAAAATGGTGATACAACGGGTACCAGCACACTGTGGCATTAGAGGCAACGAAAAAAGCGGATATTCTGGCAAAAGACGGAGCACAGAAGGAACAGACCAACAATCTGGTGTCATATGATAATTAAGGACAATCATCAAGGCACAGCAAGGAATAAAGTGGCGCGTCCAGCACCCCAAATACAACCCAGAAGACAAATACCATTTGCTGCGACGACGGGAACAGGTCAAGATCTTCCACCCGAGGACTGCTCATCTAATGGGAATTGAACAAGGAAGAAGAATTATACAGTCCTTCCAATAAGACTAAACCGAGAGTTCCGAGTGTGAACGCACGCATAGCATCTTGCATACACGTAAGATCCCATCACCAACTTTCGGAAGAGAAAGCCAGTTTGGCCGTTGGTATGGATGACACGTTACAAATAGCATGCACCCTGCGTAAGAAATGGAAAGAATGAAGGAAGTAAGGAAACTGAGTGAACGATATTGCACAATATTGACTGGATGACACGGGAACGACTGAATGAAGTGCGAGCTGACATCTCTTCAGTCGCCACTACACAGGTAGGCAGCCCGTTGTGTAAACGACTGTGGATTGTAAAGCGCTACAACTTGGTCTCGAGCCAAGAATAGGCACTATACAAGCTTTCATAATAATAATAATAATAATAATAATAATAACAACAATAAGATAAGATACCGACTGCGGTGTTGGTCTCTGTAGCAAATAGATTTTTTCTTCTAACACTCTGCGGTGTTGATTTATGTAGCATATGAATTTTGTACTCTGCGGAGTTAGTTTGTAAAGCATACGGATTTTATTATAGCATGGTAGAGTTGCTGACCCCACGCGCATACCCCCCCCCCCCCCCCCCCCCCCCCCCCCCTCCCCCACCCCCTTTCTCTCAGCTGGGCTTGATACCGCCCATGACAGTTTTTTTGCTGAAACCGAGTCTTCACACAAATGAAGGATCAAAAATTATCCAGAAAATCAAACGGTGTGAAATGTGAATGAGACGGTCTTTGGATGAGAGGCGATGGAGAGCTTGAGTCACTGTTTCTCCACCTCCATTGCTAGACTTGAAGTTGTTAAATAGTATGCAACATTGTCTTCCTGGATAAGTCGGCCATTTCGTTTTCACTGTGTATCCCCAGCCTGACTTCCCTTTGGTGACGGAACCGTTGATGTATGTAACAATATCTTCTTTTTTGTGCGAAGACCTGCATCTAAATTTCTGCGTTGGTCTTGCCTTCTGGCCATTCTCGACAGTGTCTTCCAAGCTCAGGAGCGATGGCAGTTTGGTACAGGTGTTTGAAGCGGTCTGGATACTTTTCCCCATTCCTCCGTTTCTTTGAGTTCTGCTCACTAGCACACGAGTCGCACTGTGTCTCCTGACTGTCCCATCCATGACTTTTTAACGTCCTAGATCCGAATGATTCTGCATCTGAATCCAATTTAAAACCAGCTGTTGATGTTGGCCCGAATTCAACGCGTGATAGTTGTCTCTCTCTCTCTCTCTCTCTCTCTCTCTCTCTCTCTCTCTCTCTCTCTCTCTCTCTCTCACACTCTCACACTCTCTCTCACACACATACACCTATCCATCCATCTATCCATCTATCTATCTATCTATCTATCTATCTATCTTTTTAGAACCGACAGGTTTACCTGGTAGTTTGTGAGGCAGAAACTCCAACAGTTGCATGTCCTGGTGATAGCACAGGACCTTCTACATGATCTGTTTGTCTGTCTATTTACTTATCTATCTGTCTGTCTGTCTATCTGTCTATCCATCTCTGTCTGTCTCTGTCTGTCTGTCTGTCTATCCATAGAACCGACAGGTTTACCAGACAGTTTGTAAGGCAGAAACTCCAACAGCTTCCTTTTCTGGTAACAGCGCAGGACCTTGTACAGAATCTGTCTGTCTGTCTGTCTGCCTGCCTGTCTGTCTATCTTTCCATCTATCTATCGATCGATCTATCTGTCTGTCTGTCTGTCTGTCTATCCATCTGTCTGTCTATCCCTACCTCTATCTATCGATCTATCTATGTATCTGTCTCTGTATCTATCTGTCTGTCTGTCTGTCTGTCTGTCTATCTGTCAACAGAACCGACAGGTTTACCCGTTTGTAAGGCAGAAACTCCAACAACTTTATGTCCAGGTAATGGCGCAGGACCTTGTACACGATCTGTCTGTCCATCTGTCTGTCTGCCTGTCTGTCTGTCTGTCTATCTGTCAACAGAACCGACAGGTTTACCAGGCAGTTTGTAAGGCAGAAACTCCAAAAGCTTCCTGTCCTGGTAATAGCACGGGACCTTGTACACTGTCTGTCTGTCCGGCTATCTATCTATCTATCTGCGTACCTATCTATCTGTCTTTCTAACTGTCTGTCTGCCTATCTATCTATCCATCTATCTGCGTACCTACCTATCTCTCTATCTCTCTGTCTATGTATTTGTCTATATATCTGTCTGTCTGTCTATATGTCTATCTATCTATCTATCTGCGTACCTACCTAATTCTCTATCTCTCTGTATATCTATCTGTCTGTCTATCTGTTTGACTGTCTATCTATCTATCTATCTATATATCTATCTGTCAACAGAACCAACAGGTTTACCAGGACCTTGAACACGATCTGTTTCTAAGGCAGAAACTCCAACAGCCTCATGTCCTGGTAATAGCGCAGGACCTTTGAACACGATCTGTCTGTCTATCTTCTATCTATCTATCCATCCATCTCTATCTACCTACCTATCTATCTACTATCTATCTATCTACAGAACCGACAGGTTTACCAGGCAGTTTGTAAGGCAGAAACTCCAACAGCTTCATGTCCTGGTAATAGCGCAGGACCCTGTACACGCGCTCCGTGTTTCCCAGGTCAAAGAGCTGCACCCGATCCACGCCCAGCAGCCGCTGAGTTTCAAACCACTCCACCAGCTTGGAGGGGTCCAGTCTGAAGCCGTAAGCGATCTTGGCGCAGATCGCCAGCCCGCCTGTTCTCCTCTCCGGATGGTGGACACGCAGATACTGGCTGAGCTCTCTCGGGCACGCCGCCTGGGGCATCAGCGTCACGTGAGCTCCCTGGAGTTGCTGATTGGAGAAGGGAAACCAGCAGCGGTAGATCACCCCGATGGCGTTGAGGTTGTTCACCGGAAAGGAGAAGGTCAATGGACGGCGGGAATACTCGACTGACGCCGATCTTCCAACGTACGTGTGGTTGGAGGAAGCGAGTTTGGCGCAACAGGTCAGCTGTAGGGGGCGCTGCCCGTCCTGGAAGG
>JADBJO010018602.1:0-34993 GCA_016801955.1 Conus betulinus | reverse complement strand
GAGCTCAAACAATGCGTTTACTGTGCACTTCACAATAGTTCTTATAAATTTTTAATAAAATAAAACTCGTTGACTGTAATTTGTGGAGAGACAATAGATCCCCTCTCTCTCTTCTCATATATATATATAATATTATATATATATATATATATATATGATGAACAATTAGATAGTGGGTTGAAAACAAGTGCAAGCTAACAATTATTCAGTCATTATATAATGACTTGACAAAAGATTTGAACCTTTTAGGAAAAAAAAAAGATTGTGAAGAATAAGAAAATGGGGGGAATATATCAAAAAATATGAGGAACCCTTCACTAGCTGCGCTTGAGGAAAAAACAATCTAGGAATCCCTCAAAGGTAGATCTAATAGTATTGCCTGCTCCTAGGCCTTCGTCCGCTGAATCGGACTCAATCAGGGAGACACGGCTGATTGTGTCTGTGTCTCTTGGTGTCAAATAGAGCACACACACAGTCCATGATTCTCTGGTGTTATCGCAGCACCAAGGGTTTGAAAAAAAGAATGCAATAGCACCCCCAAAGCAGCCAGCGAAGAGAGTAGTAAAATGGAACGAAACGAAAGTGTGGAGAGGAAAAAAGCTGCTGAACAACTAAAAAAAGCTATGCAAAACAGTATAAGATACAGGGGCAATCTTTGAGTTGTAATTATATATATATATAACTATAATAGATATATAATAATATTTTTTTTGTTTTCATTCAGCTGTAAAATGTGTAAAAGTTTTGGTTAAAATTGACAAGAATGAGGGAATCTAGGCTTCCCCATAAAGCTTACAAAATCTTGTATGATTTAGATATACGTGGAAAAGAAAAATTGGGTTACAAATGTTCGTTGTAAACTATATATGTCTGGTTTGGGATATGTATTGCTTAACCAACAGAACGCAACTTGAATGCTTTGTAAAAGTGGACAGATGTTTCACCGTGTGTTTATGCTCTGTTGCCATAAGCAATGCAAGTCTAAACTTATTTAGATCTGCATAAGATTTACTAGGTATATACTGTGTTCTTAAGACACTCAAACAAGGACAACATAAGACAAAATGAACATCATCTTCGTTTTCATTTCTGCAAAGCGGACATTTTAAAGTCAGCATTACTATGTGTTTTGTGACGTAGACGGATGTTTCTTGATTAGATACTAAATAAAAATGTTGTTAATTTTGGAATTGTGTTTAGAAGTTGAGTACCCCCTTCATGAGGGACATGGCCTATACATGAATAAAATTTCCGTTTCCGTTTCTCTCTCTCTCTCTCTCTGCAACTGATAAATGTGCCTATGTACAAATGAGGAGAGACTATTATCAACTTAGTACATGAAGAAACGTAGTTTTCTTTAAACTGAGCGCATTAATTGCTGAATGCGAGTAGCAGATGATTCTCATGCCTGCCTGTTGGGCTAAAATCAATAAGTATCGCAGTCGTTCCAACACAAGTAATACAATTCCACAGGATCAGTGGTTTACCATTTTGAACACTTGTTAAATCTTGGTTTTGTCTAAAGTGTGGACCATCCAAAATTGGATGTCTCTGATACGGCATCTGACCCTGTTCTGGACGCTGGAATTACAGCAGAGGAAGTAAAGAAAGCCATCCAGAGTCTTAAGTGTGACAAAGCAGCTGGTCCCTGAGTATGTGATAAGTGAAGTCATAAAGGCCTCAGGAGATTCAATAGTTCCCCTTCTAGTCAAATACTTCAATACACTTTTCAAAGATGGTGTATTCCCTGAAGAATGGACTAAATCAATAATTATTCCGTTGTATAAAGAAAGGTGATGTGAACGATACCAACAATTACTGTGGCGTTTCCTGTGATTAGTCATTTGTGTAATATTTTAACGCACATTTGAATAAGCGGCTTATTTCCTGGGCTGAAACCAATGAAGTTATTTCTGATGCTCAAGCTGGGTTTGGAAAATCTTATACACTACTGAACACATTTTCGTTTTGTATGCTAGTATAGAAATACACATCACGGAACAAAATTTTATGTAGCATTTATCGATTTCAGAAAGGCGTTCAATATGGTACAGCATGGTCTTTTGTTCAATATATTTTGAAAAGTATGCAACAGCACCATTAAATCATGTGTCAGATGTGGTAACTCTTATATGCTGATTATTTTGAATGTTTGAAAGATCTATAGCAGATTTGCTGTCTTAATTCCTACCTTATTTTCTATATTCATTAACCAGCTTGCACGCAACATGTTTTCACGTGGCAAGCATTGAATACAATTCATCTCTACGATGTAGAAATTTTCATACTGTTATTTTGCTGATGACATCGCTTTCATGTCGTCTACCATAGCAGGTCTGCAAAATCAACTTTTATGTCCTATTTGAGTGTGCTCAAAGATTATGTTTAAAAGTTAATCTGAAGAAAAAGGTCATTGTTTTCCGGAAAGGTGGCTATTAAAGTATAAAGGAATGTTGGTTTTGGTGATAAGCAGTTAGACCCCCGTGTTATATTGCTTATAGATACCTAGGTTGTTACTTTTTTCAACAAAGCTTAGTTTCGATGTTGCTACTGGCCACGATCATTGTATTCGCGGTAAGAAAGCTACCACAGAAGTTCTGAAAGTGTTAAGAAAACTCAGCTGCTTTTCACCTAAGCTGTTCTTTATGATTTTTTATGCTCAGGTTTACCTTCTATTTTATACGGATCGGAACTATAGGGGTTCAAACCACAAGAATCTATCGAAAAAAATCATTTGCTTTCAAGATGACTTCCATTGCCAACACGAACAGTATTGGGGAAATTGCACAGCCCATTGCAATGCCCACTTCCACGTTGATCCAATCTATGTGTACTACTTGGTAGCGAACCGCAATCAGAAGCCATTAAACTACTTCCAGAGCATGTCGCGGATGTTCTTTGGTACATGGTACATCTCAAGAGCTAACTGTATCATCTCATGGGGTACAGATCCATATGCGTTTTGTCAGATCAAGCCACACTACGTCCAGGTCTCTCTTTTCTGGTTTTGCTCTTTGGATTGCGTCCCAGATCATTGTGGCGTGTTCTACACAGCCAGCCACGCCTGGATGCCACCTTACACCTTCTGGACTGACACATCCAAGTACTTGTTTTCCATGAGGTACTTGGTCAGCCTTGCTGCCATGACAGAGAAGAAGATTTTCCCTTCGACGTTCAGTAGTGATATTGGCCTGAAATGGCTGATGTCACTTGAGAGTTTTGCTCTTTGGGGATGTACACACCATCTGCCGTCATCCACTGGCCGCTGATCTTCTAGTTTTCTCCAAGCTGATCGCAGCAGCCTGTGGAGCCACTCCAGCACCCTGGGACGTTTCTTGTACAGCTGGTAAGGTACAAGACTCCATTTGGCCCTGGTGATGATTTGGCTCTGGCTCTGTCGACCACCTTCTTGATTTTCCGCCAACGTTGGAGGCTTGTCATTAAACTGTTCCTCAGGCTGGTTGACCACACCATACCTTGAATGTCGTTGTGGTGCTTTGCTCTGTGAGTCAGAGTATGTTTTCCCCTCAGATGCTGAGCTCAAGAACTCCTTTGTCCATACTTAGGGTCCCAGATTTTTGTGGCTGCTCCAAACGAGTTCTGGCAAAACTGGAAGGGTCTCTGAAGAAGCGCTCTTGTGTCTTCTTCTTTTTTTGCTCTTCCTCTTCCTCGCAGATTCCGCTTTGCTGAGGGCGCTGTGTTTTGCTTTCAGGTCTTCCCAGAGTTTTTTCCAAGCCTTGTTTTTTCAGCTGGCAGTGCGGTCTTCATTGCTTGGCTTCTTGACGCCTCCCCCACTGTTTTCCTTTTGGACCCTGGATCTTGTACCTCTCTTCTTGGCGTCTGGATTTTCTTTGGAGGTGTTTTCTTTTGGGGTAGTTTTGCACCATAGGCATCTCTTCATGTGGTATACACAATGTCCCCATATGTGGCTAGTTTGTGTTCCAGGGTGCTTTTCCCTATCAGTGCATCGAGTTCTTTGGACGATTTTTGGCATCCAGTTTCTCCCAATCTTCAGTCTCGTTTGCTCGTGGCAGGTTGAGTTTCAGGCGCCTGGCATCCGATGGCCTGTGCAAATTCCTCATCCCGAACCAACAGCGTGGATGTCCTCGGCACTGTGGTTTAAATCCTGGCCTTGTTTTCGGACGTCTTTTCTGCTGACTCATATGCGCTGCTACTCATTCAGATGGGTCTTCACACATCCCATCCTTTGTTCTGTGGATCTTCATGCCACGGGTGGTAGCGAAACGCTTTTCCACAGACACATGGATATTCCATTTGGTCCATGTTCATCAGTCCGTTTGGGATTTGCAGTCATGATTTGTTGAGCATCGACGGATTCATCATTCTCTCCTCCCCCCTTTCGGTGAATCCTGGGAGCATTTTTTCGCTTTTATTTTTAGTAGCCACATGTTGAAGGCAAAGTGGGAGCTAGCCCACAGAGCCCTTGGTTCTGGTCTTTCCCATGTCCCGTTCGGTCTTTCCCGGACGTCCTCCGGCCCTATTCCCGGAAGTCAATGGTTTTACCCATGCAGTCATAAACTCGTGAGAACTCAGTGGAGAGCGTCAGCAGCCCGAGAGTCCTCAGAAGAGAAGCTCCCCTTCAAGCAAGTGTTTAGGCCCTCTTCTCCTGACACTCTAGTGGGGTTGGGCCACACCCGGTTCTGACTCTGGATGTCCCTCTGCTGCCCCTTTTTTTTTTTTTTCCCATCTTGGGACGAGACATGGCTGGGATTCGAACCCATGCCCCTCTGGACAGGCTCTTTTCCACTTAATGACGCTCGCACACAAACACTGAGCCACTCTGGGACCACCTGACATTTGTAGGAAAGTTTAAGCCTTATGAAGTTTCCTCCTTTTGTTCCTCCTGCCCGACCTTGACCAGATTCCAGCTCGAACACCTCCTGCTGCTGCCTTCTGCCATTGCTTATCAGGTTGCTCTGGTTCTGGTTTTTTCCCTCCCCTGCAACTGAGAGCTGTTCATGATGGCTATATGCCTACGTTCCTACAAAACCCCCTAGCTCCAATTTCTGCAGTGAGGACTTGACCTGATAGCCCTTCCTCTCCTCAGGCTGTCTGCCAGATCAGCATACTTTTCAGTCTTGTAGATTTGGAGCTGCCTCCATTATGTTCTCATATGGCACCGTGAGCTCGATCATGATCAACTGCTTGGTTGACTGAGAGTGGACTACTATATCTGGTCTCATGCCACTCTTGCTGCTGATGATATCTGGGTGACCTCTTCCATTTCTGGGGGTCTCGCAGTACACTCCCAGTCATCTGCCCCGTCCAGCAGACTTTATACCTGCATGTTCCGAGTGGCACTGTTGTTCTTGGCCATGATTTGCTGCCTCCTGCCGTGAAGAATGTTGCGGGTGCTTTTGGAGGCCCTGATTTTCCCTTTTGTGGTATTGGTACTAGCCCAGACTACTTGTACAATCTCTTTGAACACTTGGTTGTGCCCTCCATGTGTACCTTCCTTGAGCCAGGGCTACTTTACTCTGAGCTTAGAACACGCTCCACACTGTTTGTTGTTCATGGCAGAGGGGGCATGAAGGATCTTCTTGTTTTTCCCCCACTCACCAGGTTTGCATTTGAGGGCAGAAGGTCATATGCAGATCTGAGAAAGAAGCTGATCCTGAGAGGGGCCATGTGCCAATGTCATTCCAAGTGAGACTGTCTTTGGAGTGCAGTTCTCCCCACGTTTCCATTGCCTTTGCTGGCTCTGCTGGACTGCTTTTGTGGAGTCTTTTTTTGGTCTTCTTCTTTTCTCATCTCCTGAAATCATCATCCGGTCTCTTTTGGCTTTTCCTTTGGCCTTTTGACCACCATTCAGTTTTGGTCACCCCATAGTCCTTGTCTGTTGGTCTGTGTGTGTCCTGTTATTTTCTCTGATCTTGAGACTTTCATTTGCAGAATCCATCGCCTCTTGAACTTTCCATTTTCTGCCTGTCTTTCAAGCTGGGGCTTGACTGCTTCTAACCACCTTGTCTCCTGAGTCCTCCAGCATGCTTTGAAGTCTGATCTTCCCTGCTTTGTATTCCTCCAGGATGGATTTCAGTGGTAGTGTCAGCTTTGCTTGGCGACAGTACAGCGCTATGTCAGTCAGACAGGGTGGGACACCAAGCCATTTCCTTGTGGAGTAAGTAATGGAGCAGATTGTAGTGTGAATGGGAAGGGGAGGAGGAAAGTTATTATATATATTATATATATATAAGATATATATATAGATATATATATATATATATATATATACATCCATACAAAAGAAAAAAGCATGGTAACAATCCGTACTGGCTGTAGTTGAAATTTTCCGGCTTTATTCGCCTTCATCAGCAAATGACCTCCTCCCTGAATGCCACAGGTAAGGTAGCCACACACACACACACACACACAACAAACAACACACACACACACCACATATATATATATATATATATGTAGAATTATATATATATATTATATATATAATATACATACATACACGCGCGCTTGCGCGCGCGCGTTCATGCACCCCCCCACGCAAAGAGAGAGAGAGAGAGAGAAGAGAGAGAGAGAGAGAGAGAGAGAGAGATTCGCTCATAAACAAACCACATGACTCATTTGAATCGGTCTCAAACCTGGAAGGCACGATCCACAACTAAACGTCAGCACAAATAAACGGTTCAATCATTTCTGAGCTGTATTTAATTCTGTTGACCTCACTGTGTACAAATCTTAAGGTAATAACGATGCCCAGTCACATGTTGATGAGCTGGACCAGTAATTTGCATGGAAGAAACAAATGATGCTATTCACGGTCTAAACCATGAAAAGTCCAGGACCTAATGGTATTGTAGCAAAAATGCTGCTACGCTCTATCGATTGTATTATGTGTTTTTTGTTGCGTTTGTTAAAACATATTTGACAATACTACACATGAGACCCAGGCGCGTGGATCTGTGCCATTATTGTATGACACACCTAGCTGCGCATTTGCATACACAACATTATGTTACTCCATACGCGCGCGCATCTACTCCATTCACCCAAAGGAGAGACTAGAGAGACAGGAATTCACTTTTTTTCGGCTCTCTTTTACGGGATTTCAACAAAGAGGTTCACAATATACGTTGAAACATACACATAACATTTTTTTTTTCTTAAAACTGAATTTCATGTTAATTACTATTCAAACCCTGTTTCTTCTTTCTTTTCAAAAAGAAACATACAGGTATACATTTCTCGATCTTCTTTTCAAATACTAAAACAGTTGCACTTGAAAAAAAATTCCTGTGGGTAGAAACTTCCCCAGCTGGAATTGGATTTCAATGAGTTTCCAAGAGTTTGGTAGTAGGATCCAACGTGGCTGGGGTGTCTGGATAAGAAACTGCATGTCGTAACGTTAGCTGTGGAATTTGTAAGTTTGGATCAATAACTTATTTTCAGACAGTATATAACAAGACACCATAACATATTATACTCACGCATTTGTAGCATTCTGTTTTCCAACACATTCCTACCTCCAGTTGGGGGATACAATGTGAAATATTTAGAAAAATATCAATGCATACTCCTAAAAAAAAACGGTACTTATTTCTTTAAAACCAATCACGTGTTATCACATAATGCTTCTCTGTTCACAATGTCATTAATAGTACATGTATTTAACATTTACTCTAGTTCATTTACTGTTACTGTATTGTCATTATTTGTGTTCATCGCGTCAATCGTTTACATGTACTTATTGATACCATTTTTTTCTCTTTATGTGTTGGTATTCCCCAAGTGGCAGCTTACCCACAGGGTATCAATATCGACCAAACAGAATCCCTAGCAGATACTGTCTGCGCTGCATTAACATCGACCACTCACTGTTTTTGCTTATGAAAAACTAGGTTTGCCTTTTTTCAACCCCCAAGACCTGAGAATCAATTACCACCCGGCCCCAGGCGCTCTTGTCTGAAAGCTCCTGTCAAGCCGTACATATTGGGAGCACACCCGTCTCACGAAACAGTGAGCTTTTTCTCACTGATCACGTGCCTGCAGCCGTTCAATCATCGACAAGAAAAGGTTGGGTATTCAAGCACTGTTTTTTCTCTGTGGCCTAATATTTCAGCTGGACGTCTAAATCTCGATTTAAAAAAAAAAAAAAATCGACCCTACTTTTCACGCCCAGAATTCTCCCGTCAGGACATTGTACCTCTGCACAAGGCTGGAAAATGTTGACAATCTTGACAATTTGTCGGGGAGTGTCCCTAATGAATATAATTGGAGATTGTCCCGTGCCTGGGAATGGAACTACTGCCTCAAACAATAGGGAGATGGAGGCGGAAAAGATTGCTGAGTAAATAAAGTGTTTTTTTGTGTTTGTTTTTTGTTTGTTGTTGTTGTTTGTTGTTGTTTGTTGTTTTGAGGCAGTTTTTTATACTCCGACAAGATATTTGCCTTGTATGTTATGGAGCAAAAATGATCAATAAAACGTCTGGAAAAGTGTGTTTGCTTCGCAGACTAGGGGGGAAAGGTAAAAGTTTCTCTCTTTTTTTTTTTTTTTTTTTTTTTCTTTTTTCTTTCTTTTGTTGCGAAATGATTACTCTCAGTGTGTTGACATTGATCAGAACGTGTCTAAATGGCATTTTAGAGTCAAGACTGAGAGACGTTTTGGAACAACCTGTTTATGGACTTTCTGGCTCACTAACGGCGAAAAATCGGCACATGCAATCAACCAGCATCTCTTCGTGAGTACTTCCGGCGAAAGGATGTAGGCTGAAACTCGAAGCAACTTTGGAACATTTCTGGGCTTCTGGGCTACTACAAGGTGAAAACAATGCCAGAAATACACTCTTTCACACACGGAAGAGACGAGTGAGTTTTTTGGGTGTGTTGTGTGTTTTGTTGTTTTTATATTATCGTGCATGATGCGAAAAGCTCGAACTCTGAAGGCAAAACGGCAACAAATTAACACTCTGCAAGGCTTCATCAGTCAATTCAATGTCGCTTTCAGAGTCAAGTGTCTCATCGGGGCTTCCGCCTCGCAGAAGAGGATCAGTGACAGATAAAAACATGAAATGTGCAAAATGTGACATTATGGTTGTACGCCCCAAAAAAACACAAATCCACTGACGTTGTAAATTGTGTGATTCCATATGGCCATAGAACCTGTATCAATGACATGGATGATGAGAGATGCCAAGTATTGGAAAAGGGAATGAGAACAAGAGAGTCCTCGAATGTTACTGGTCTACTGGTATTGTACGGGCAAGCAATGTAAACAGGGCAGCTGGGAAATTTTTCCGGAGTGGAATGGCACACTTGGTGGGCTGAAAATGCCAAGACAAATCAAAAAGTAGGTCTGAGATTGAAAATTCAGTGGCGGGCAATAAAAGACGGTGTGTATTCACAAAGAAAATGGTTGAAAACAGTGAAAACAATAACTCAACACAGCACCATGTCAAGAATTAAGGTGGCAACTTCACAGAGGAAATGACAGAAATACTGTAAATGAAATTGCTCAAGAAATCGTAGACCAAAACAGGCACAATAGGTCGAGTATTGGATGACGCAGCAGCACATGTGCTAACGTTTCAGAGGTATTCTTACCGAAACGCGAGAAGGAACAATTGTGCTGAAATTGAGGATAGTATGAGAAGGACAACTAATCTGGTGATCTTCAGACTCCCTGAAACTGAAAATAAATCCAACAAAGGAAGTAAAAGTGGGAGGATTAACAAAGTGGTAAAAAAAAATGCTAACTGAACTAAAGACAAAGCAACACCGCTCTGTGGATGTTCGAAGACTTGGACAATTCAAGAAAGGAAGTGAAAAGCCAAGGCCATCTAAGAATCTCCTTTGACAATGAAAAAGCAAGGGACGAAGTCCTATCATCTGCATACAGTGTGTTGAAGAACAAAAAAAGAAGAAGACAATAGACCTCTGCACACAAGTATCAATGAGGAAGGACCTCACCAGCAAAGAGAGAGAAGAGGAACATTGGCTATACACTGAACAGAAATAGAAGAAAGACAGGACTCCAAAGGAATCGGGGGACGACAAAGCAAAGTGGTGGGTGAGGAGGAGAGGAAGAAGGTCGTCACACTACATATCGAGAACTGACGAGGTCGAGAGAGGAAAAAGAAGCCAACAACCAGGCCAACAGGGGTTTGTCCTCAGAGGAGGAGGCACGAGGAGACGGTCTAACCCACCGAACAAACTCTTCATGTGTACATAGTGTAAAAAAAAAACAAAAATCTTCATCTTCTGACCCATCTTTTGTTAATATTTCAAATTGCAAATGCATCTGTACCGCATACGGAAGACTGACAAAACATCATAACAATATGAACAAACGAAATTGATATGAATAAGCACTGAATGAGATAACACAACGACTTTGATATAGAGTCCTGATAGATAAACCCACCTATGCGCAATAACAGAAGTGAAACCCAGCGCAAGCTAGTTTTAAAGTACAGGAAAGCGAAATAATGCTATTGAATGATATGAACGTTTTGCACAATCTGGAGGATGAGGAGAGAGGAATATGCACACTTGCTTCTAGTGAGGACCGAAGAAACGAAACCAACACCAAATAGATAGACTCAATAGCACATTCTCAGAGCATGTATTTGTGGATTGTACTCAAGCTGATGGAACATCGGGTCACTGACAGTTGGACTGATATATAGGAGAAAAGACCAAGCAGCACATCTGAAAATAATGAGAACGTTTTGAGGGGGTCATCGGGAACCACAGCTGAAACGAAGAAAGACAATCCACCCGCTAATGTTTGGAGATTTCAACCTCCCCAGCATCAGTCTGTGACACAGAATTCGTGCAGGGAACAAGTGAATCACACGAGGCATCCAATTCCTTTAGCTTACACTGTGATGCATGTCTATTCCCAACACCAGACACGAGAGGATTAACCCCACACACCTCACACGTTCTCGAGAGAAGGCCAAACAACCAGTGCAGTAGACCTTGTGTTGAAACAACGGCATAAGGTGGATATGAATCAAAGAAATTGTAAGTGTATTAAGTGGTCTGCAATCTAAGGGGGGGAAAAGTAATGATTTGTTTACAGTATTACTATATGGGGAGGGTGTGTAACCTCCCTTGAGGGGTTTCAGGGATTATGGATCACCAACGGCTCCATTAAAAAAAACCTAACACATCGAACTGTTCACGCAGTGTTGTATCCATGTTTATCAGTGAACGATCAACGCAGGTGATGGATTGGGATCACATCCTAGTGTAACTAAAACGGTCACGGATCTTATTATAGACATACTATACAGTAGGCTGGGACTTGGGAAAACGGTGTTACTATTTGAGTTTGTTCATTTACACAATGCGTTTAGGACTGCTGAGAATACACAGTCTGGTAGCCGGATTCTGTTGTCAGTAAACATCGTGGTTCATTTTATTTTGCATGTACTGACTGCGACAACGGCTTGCAGAAACATACGCCGGTCTACAGAGATAGATTGTCTACACGGTCCTGCAAAAACTGAAGCTGCACTTAAAGACATACGTACAGAGAATTGAATGGAAAAAGGAATTGAAAAGACCTATCTTCGAATCTAGGACTGGTAAATAAGGAAAAATTTAAGGAGAAAATATATGAGGCAAACAAAGCATCAAAAACCGATGACACGCCCATCAGAAGCAGACAACGAAAACCATGGATGGTGGGACAGAGGAACCTTGGCATCAGTCTGCAAGAAGTCCAACTGTCCAGACGCTGGCTTGCTACAAGGAATGGCAGGACTATGTGAAGATTTGAAAGCCAGAAATAAAGCAAGAAAGCATCCAGGAAGGCACAGAGATATATGGTAAAGAAATTGGCGTCAGAGGCAAAACAAATCCTAAGGGGTGTATGGAGATATGCAAAGTCAAAGAACATCTTGCAAGAGCGGTATCCAGATTTGAAAAGAAGATGGCAGCAAAACCAAGACTGACGTTGAAAAGCTGAACTTCTAAACAAATTTTCAAGAGTGTCTTCACATCTGGAGATCCAGGTCCGGTTTCCTGAGATGCCAGCGTACGACCTCAGAGAGACCCAGGACGACATCTCGATCACGGAAGATGTGAGTGAGAAAACTTCTGGCTGGTCTACAACAAGGAAAGGCAGCAGGCCCCGATGGACTACTAGGCCCGTGCCCAGGATCCTCTTTGTACGCAGCTGATGAAACTGGCGTGTGCCTCTAGCGCATCTGTTCAGACTCATCGTAGATACTGGAGAACTTCCCTCAGAATGGAAGACAGCGTATGTGAGCCCCATTTTAAAGAAAGGCAGCAGAATGTCCCCACAACAATTATAGACCTCTGAGCCTCACTTTCGTCGTCTGCAAGGTGTCATGGAAAAGTTAGTGAGAAGAGCAATGATGGGTCACCCTTGAAGAAAATGACATTGTCACTAGTGAGCAACATGGTTTTGTCTCAGGCCAGTCATGTATAACACCAGCTACTAGAGGTCATGGACTCCATGGACAGAAGCAGTCGACGAAGGGGGAAGTGTGGTTACCGTTATTTACACACAGGACCTCGACCCACCTAACACCAGTAACTTTCGCTCGGCTGTTCAAGGGTGCCAGGCCCCTCTGGAGTATGGTCACTGTGTGTGGAAGCCAGACGAGAAGAATCAGAAAGGTCTTTGCTCTGAAGCAGAAAAACGTCCAGCGGAGGGCGACCAAAATGTTGGGCCCTCTGAAGGACGCTCCCTTGACGACCTGACCCTGAAAGGACCATACAGCGTCGGCTGACTAGCGTCCATGCCTGGAACACAGGAGAAAGCAGGAGACGCAATTGAAGTCTACAAGTACCGCTGCAGGGCTTCTACACAGTGTCACGTCCTTGACTTCGCCGTCGCCACGAATAATCGAGATCCACCGGAGGCACACTCCTTGAAACTTCAGAAAAACCAAGGCATCGTCTCAACGTACGGGGCAACTACTTCGCAAACAGAGTTGTGAACCTCTGAAACAGCCTCCCAGATGATGTGGTAACAGCGCACCGGTAGAACGCCTTCAAGAGAAGATTTGGCACAAGCACTGAGCAGCACTACCTTTTTTTTTTTATTCAGTTCGACACGACCAGAATGCCTAGGACTAAATTGTTCAGTAAGTGATCTGATTGGCGCCATCCTCAAACCACACCCAGGCCAATCAGTTTAGTTGAAACCTGGCACAATGGTCCTTATGACTTAAGGACCTAAACTTTAACAAGTCAATCTCGCTACACGAGTCAACGTCAAAGTAACTGAGCACGCTGGCTCTTTTATACAATCTTTCATAGCAGACGACAAGTACTTCTGAGCACGCTACCTGCTTTCAACACACACAGCAGCGACGACCTATTTGCTCGAACCCCGACCACACCACTAAGAGTCTATCAAGAGACAAGTGACCAGATTAAGGGAGACAACCTGGCAATGGCCATCAAATCTGAATTCACTGCCATAATATCAAAAAGCACTTTGTCTCTTTCATAGCCCAGCTTATGCCCATATGTATATTGGATCATATAACTACACTTTATTGAACACATTATTTGAAAATTACAGTACCAGAGCTCCAAGTTTGAGCTAAACTCTGCTGTAAATTACTGATATGATTGCATCATTTTACAATTGTTTATTTTTCTTGTCGAAATGTTCCGACTGTTTACCTGTTGTGGTGATGGTGGCAGGAGTCGTAGGGAGTTGTGGGTGAAGACAGACAGTGATGGTAGGTTCGAGAACCAAGAAGAGACAACAGCCAGCCAAAACAGAAACACTTTTATTTCGCTTCCAAGAGCCTCAGGAAAACCTGGCCCATTCCCCTCAGGCTAAAGAGCGCTTCACATATACAGTGGAGAGTCGGACCGCCAATTTGCAAGCAACATGGTGCCACCGAGAAAAAGGAAACAGGCCTTGTGAGGCATGAGCTGACAGAAATTTGTACTATCTGTCACAGCTCCTGTGTTGTTCGGCTCGTTCTTTGTTCAAAGCATTCAAATATATTTAGTGTTTGGTGAACCTCCACCCCACCAAATAAAATGAAGCATGCCGCATGTGCTAATTTTGTTGCAGTATTTAATTATCATGATATAAGTCTGAGAATTAACCCATTTTTAACGAGTCTGAGTCATATGTTTTTATTGCGATAATGAATGTCAAACAACATGAAGTAATTTTATGACTGAATTACAGGCATGTCACTCTTTTCACATATATGAATTTGATTATCCAGGACCGTTTGTGAGTGGAGAGAACGTTTCTCTTTAAAATTGACACAACACACAACCGGCTTTCCTCATGGCCTGATGTCGACATGAGCTTTTGATGCGATTTTTTTTGGTGAAAATACTATGTTGAAGCAGACTGCCGAATAATTGTTTTTTACTCATTTTCAGTTGTATTTATCATTCAAATGGAATCATTAAAAGATTTCGATCAAGAAGTCTGAATTCCGTAGAAGACCATTTAAAACAAAATCCCAACAATGACAAGGAATGGAGCACAGAAGGGCGACTGTTCAAAAGTTTTCTGATAATGTTATTTTAGCCTAACATTATCCCAACGTTTTACAAAAAGCGAGTTTATGTGTTAACCTTTCAGACAATTTGTACAATTTTGTGATAACAGCGCAAAATACGAAAATAAATGTATTCACAAAAGTAGGACTCCTGGGAGAAAAGAAACAGTGAAACATGGTAATTAGTATCTTAGTATTCAGTAGTCTAAAGTTATAACTATCTATGACTATATTTTTTTCAGGCTTTGATTGACATATGCGGTAGACGAGCTGGACAGCAAAGCCAAGATCAGAACAACTGCTCAGCCGCTTAATTCCTTTGAAAATTAGGAGAGGCCTCATATGCCTTGCATGTGTACGTGTAAAGTAATTAAAATGGTAAATGATAAAAAATGATAAAATGGTAGTGCCAGAGCATGGCTGGTCCCCAAATATGTTTTATTGGACGAGAAATGTAACTGAAACTGGCAAGGAGTTTCTGGCAGAAGAAAGGTTATCCAGGAAAATCTAAATGTTTAAATCAGCTACAGAAATTGAAAAAAGGGAAAAAAGGAAAAAAAAAAAAAACCAAAAAAACTGGGCATTTCACATGAGATACTTGTGATTTTGAAATATGAAAATATCACATTAAGTAATATTTTCGTCTAATATCACTTAATGTGGAAAGACGTTAAATTGAAGACAAAAACAAAAGCAACAGTTTGTTATTTGTGAATGATTTTGAAATGCTTGGTTTGCCACAGCTTGTTGGTGATATGAAACAATGTCATTAAAATTTTAGGCGGGGAGACTCACTGATCAACATAAACAAACTTGCATTATAAAGTAGTTGCAACGTGAGACGACTTCATGATAAGCTTGCATCAGCAGAACGTTACAAATTGTTCTCTAGCTTTTTGGCAGCATTTATGCATAAAAACATGTCTAGATCACGAAATATTGTGGTGTCAGAGAAATATACACTGAGTTTAGATTTGACCTTTTTTCCTTGTATCGGTGCATAGCCAAGAAATAGAAATTACAAAAAACATTTATTAGTCCAGCTTGCAAAGAAGTAAGGAGACACATGGTATGTTTTCTTTGATGGTAAGGTGTATGAAATTTTTGAGACTATGTAAATGCGCAACGCTAAAAAAAAGTGTGTGTAGCGTAATGTCATGTGACGATGAATTGTCAGTAAGGCAAGTCACGTTTTCTGTACAGTGTTTACCAGAAAAGATCACAGTTGATGCAAGAGGAGGAACTCAAATGGTTGTGTTCAAGCCGTAGAGTTATGTTTTTGAATAGGCGAACATAAACTACTGGGTAAATGTTTCAAAGCATTGATACGTCAATGGATGGGTTGTTAGTAACCACTGGTTGAAATGAGTGATGATCACAGCTGACCAGTGACTAATTAAGATTGCTTGGGTACCATGATAGCCACCGACAAGTTTAGGGGGGGTGGGGGTATGAATAAATGGTTACTGACAGTTGACGAAAATACCCTAAAAGGGAGAATAGTCGATAATGACATAATAAAAGTGGTAACTAAACTCCTCTGCCTTTTCGGTTTTAAGAAGAATGCTATCCCAAAATAAGGCTGGTGTGCAATACCATAGTATGTTTGTTGAATTTTCAGAAAACCAACCAAAGGTGCCACCTAAGAAGCAAAAGAAAATCATGAAAGAGCAAAAACAAGCTACATTTTCTAGTGAAAAGTAGAAAATATAAAAAGATAACCTCTTAGACACAAGTGCTGAGGGCCAGTTCTGTAATGAATCCGCAAGGGACTAAATTATAATTGAAAAATGAATTCCAAGGATAAGTAACCGAGCACCATTCCAGCAATTTAGAGAGCAGCTTGGTGCTGCCAAGACTGCAAGAAATATTCAATTATAAAACAAAACTTGCTCGTATGTCTTAGAGTGAAGAAAACAGGGGAAGATAAGCATATATATATATATATATATATATATATATATATTTATATTTATATCTCACCACCACCCCCCCCCCCGCCTTTGTGATCTGTTTTCCTATTTTGAATGATATGAGGAGTCAAAATATGAATAAAACATCCGTCTCTCTCTCTCTCTCTCTCTCTCTCTCTCTCTCTCTCTCTGATTAAATAAAAATTGAGCAGATAAGGCTGTGTTGTACTTTGTTCCTACGTGCTTCCAAAATGTTGCTTTTTTATGCCCATTTTGATATTGATAATGCTATTAATTTACTGGAAGAATGTCTCATTGATTAATTGTTGCCTATGGATGTTTACGTCGCATTAAGTAGTGATTTCAATAGCAGAACCTCTAACACTTCTTACGATATGTCTGTAGACGATGTTTTTGATGAGTAACTCCACAGCCACCCTCTCAGTACAACGTGACACTCTTCAGACTGTATATTGAATAATTCTGTGAAAATATGTTACAGAATGCATGCACTGTGGTAGATCTGTGCATTCTTAATGGCATATGTAAAAGGACCTTCAAGATCGTTACTCTTACATTTCTGACATTGGCTGTAGTATTGTCAATTATTTTCTAAAGAACTTGTTGTTCTGTTGTAGGACTCTTATAAGCTGAATGCTTTAGAACGCAGAGATTCCTGACCATTTACCTGCCTCACGTCTTGTTTCTCTTCCTAAATGAAATACCGTATATGCCAGGTAGAAAAGCATTTTATTGAAAATTCGTCTGGAATGATGGATATGCTAGTTTGTTTCACGATGCGTTATGTATGATTGAATTTGTACAAAGATAGATGCTGCTCTAAGTTTATTATATATATATATATATATATTATATATATATATATATATATATATATATATATATATATATATAAAATAAACTTAGAGCAGCATTTATATAAATATAAATGCTTATATATAAACTTATATATTTATATATGTATTATATATATTTCAAGTGCGCACTTAACATGTTTAATGGTTGCATGAAAGAATATACAAACTGTATGAGAAGATGTACAGTTATGTATTAACAGCAGTAAAGCCATCTGTAACTGGTGTGGTGAAGAATATGATTCTATGAAGTTATTATGAATCAGTCCTCGCACATTAAGAACAGTGGACAAAAATGCTTACGCATGTGATGGTGTGGTGGGATAAGGGGGTGTGCAGGTGAAGACAGGCAGATGGTGATGTGTGTAGGAACCAAGGGACAGCAGCCAGTCAAGAAGATAAAGAGGACGACGTGGAGTTTTTTCTCTTCATTTTCCTTTCATGGCAAGGAGCTCAAACCAGGAACGCAGCCCTGGAGCACTCTCTCTCTCTCTCTCTCTCTCTCTCTCTCTCTCTCTCTCTCTCTCTCTCAGCACTCAGCTCACTGAGCACTCTCTCGGGACACACTCTCTAGGGAACACTGCGGGACACTGCTCTCACACACACACACTGCGCCTCCGTATATGCAGCTCGAGCATGACCGCCAAACCAACAACACACTGCTGCAGTCAAAACAGCCTCGCGAGACGGGAACTGACACAAATTTGTGCTATCTGTCACAGCTTCTGTGTTGTCTACCTCGCCGTCCGTTCAAAGTATACAAGCACATTTGATATCGATGAAAACCTCAGAACCCAAGAAATAAAAAGCAATAAGTCATAGGCTATTTGACAATTCTGTGACTGTGTAAAGTTACTGGTGATGAAATTCCGAGAATGAACCCATTTTTAACGAGTTTACGTCGTATTTTCCTCTATTTCGATGAAAAATACCAAACAGCATGAAATAATGTAATGAATGAATGGCTGGCATTTCGTTCTTTTTATACATATAAATTTCATTATCCAAGACGCCGTCTGCGCGGAGAACATAATGTTTAAAATGTGATCGGAAACACAACTTGCTTTGCCTCAACACATACCGTCGCCATGTGCTTCTAACACGATCTTTGATGAAATGTTATTCTGTTGAAATGTTCCATCGGATGATAATTTTATATATTTTCGGTGCTTCTATCATAGAAATGGAGTCATTAAAATGATCTCGATTGGGAAGTCCAAATTTCATTAAAGGACAATTTAGATCAAAACTCTGACAATCAACAAAGAATGCGACTTGCTCAAGGGACCAGTACCATCAGTCATTTCGTATAGTCGCAAGCTTATACAGAAAAGATCACTGGCATGCGATATACAAAATGAGAGCTTATGGACTTTACTTTCAATGCGCGTTCCTGGATTCTTTGGATTCCCTCATACTTTTTAGTGAAACTCAAGAAGAATTATTTTACGGTTTTTTTCGTTGGACAATTTAAAATGTCGCCAAGATTAATTGTGCAAAATACCAGTCTTAGAGAAAATATGGGCTTCTCAGCCCAACACAGTTGTTATGAATAGAATACATTATTTTTTGTGACTTCAGTGATGTATATACAACTATGTAGGTTCTGAGGTATTCATAATTTAAAGAGTTTACACAAGAAAATTGAGATCAATCGATCAAGGGAGGTAAGGGGGAAGATAACTCATGAACAAAATATCTCGTCTATAACTGGTGACCAAGAAATATACACTGTTAGCACCCAGCTCAGCACTCGGCTTACACCAGCAGATGTATTATTAGCGTGTAGAAGATCGAAAAATCACAAGGAAGCTGGCCCTGACTGCATTATTGGTGACTTATTTAAACGTTCTTCTGATTAGGTAATGTAATCCTTTCTGTAATTGTTAAATATATTATTTGCTAATTGTACAATCCCAGAAAAAACTGAACTCAATCAGTTATTTCATCATTTTTAAACAAGGGTGATGTTGATGATCCTAACAATTACATTGCACTAAACTCTATGGAATGATGATGATGACAGACCGCAAGAATGGATAGAGGAAAATAATATCACATGTGATCATCACGCAGGCTCTAGAAAAGGGTCACTCAACAATTGACCCACATGCTTGCTTTGTTTGCGCTTATGCAGACGCAGTTTTCTTATAATAGAAAGTATACTTAGCTTCTATAGATTTTGAAAAAGCGTTTGACTCCATTAGTAGAAATCTCCTCCTTGGACCCGTTTTATTAAAACAAAACAGCAGCATTCAATGTAAATTTTATAAATGTATTACAGATATCTATGATAGAGTTAGAGCCAGAGTTCGTTGTGCTGCACAACGTACTGACTATATCATTATTCTAGAGGAGTTGAGCATGGAGATGCATGCAACCCTATCCCATTTTCTTTTGTTTATTAATCAGTTAGCTCTTAATGTAAACAGAAAATGTAAACATGGCGCTTTATTGTGATTCGACGCTTTTGGATTGTTTATCCTTCTGTTAGCCGACGATGTAGTTGTGATGTCTGAAACTGTGACAGGGTTATAAACACAGTAGAATAACATGCACTGAGCAGCTAGATCAGTGTAGCTGAAAGTCAATGTGCAAAAACAAATATCATGGTATTGCTTAAATGTGGGTATTTAAGTGGAAGGGAAAAGTGTGCGTACGATAATATTAACATGCCAGTTCACCATACTTATAAACATTTAGGTATATCATTATCAACGTTTGGGTTTTTGTCGGTGTGGGTAAAGACCTTTCGAATGAGGGGAAAATGGCTTGCTTTGCATCGTACACATTCTTAATAATTTTTCATTTACGTTATTTTTCAAACTCTTTGATACTTAGGTTCAACCAGTCCAAAAGTATGGCCCTGAGCTATGGGGAGTAGAAAAAGTGGATGTGCATTGTGAATATGTTAATATTTTTTTTTATTTTAAAAGGTTTCTAGGTATAGACAGACGGACTCCAAATGAACTTATCAATTCAGAAACTGAGTGTGCGTTTGTTTGTTTGTTTGAATTTGGGATTTAGTTTGTTGGGGTGAAAACGTACTTAACCGTAGACATAGATAAGTACCACAAACATGGAACAGCAGAATTCAAATTCGGAATATGTGCTGTAGTCATCCATAATTTGAGAAATCGAACATGTGATAATTGTAATTTGCTTTGACCTTTTGTGAAAGAATAACACGGAACCGAATTACAGTTCGTCCTGTACCGCCCAGATCTCATGAGCACCAGAGAAAAGTTTATTAAGCCCAAATATTACAGACAACCATCTTGGATTAAACTGAGCCTATTATGTGCAGATACGTCTTCATAACCTGTTGACTTTATTTCACTGTTTTTGTTCAAACCATTTAAAGTACTGAGAATTTTTATATTTCTTCAAATTGCCTTCAAATCATTCTTGTTTTGTTCCGTAGTTTAATTCTAGGAATATAACTATTGTGCTTTGCTTGTTCCCACACCCCTTCATTAGGAGTTCTGGACTGTTATATCAATAAAGTATTTAGATCTGAATCTGAATCTATCTCACACACACACACACACACACACACACACACACACACACACACACACACACACACACACACACATTATAGAGCGCATTCTCTGTGTACAGTTCCTTTTTTTTTTTTTTTTTTTTTCTTGTCATAGCTAATATTGTTTATCGTATCATAGTGATATATTTTGTATTGTTAGTTACTTTTCAGTGCATCAATTGTATTTTATCGCTTTTTCACCTTTATTGTTTATTTTTTTAGATTATTATTAACTATTGATAGAACGCATGGTAGTAAAGGATTTTAAGGTGTTCCAATGGAATTGTCGATCCATCACAACCAGTAAAGATCAGCTAGTACAACATCTATCTGAAGTCAAATACAACATATTAGCTTTGCAATCACTGAATGTCAGTAAAAAAAACAAACTACCTAAGCTTCCTAATTACTATTTTCCACCAATTATCCAAAACACTAATAATGAAGAGAAAATAAATGCGGCAATGTATGTTCGTGAAGATGAGAAATATACTCCATGTGCCAGTCCTGCTCCACTAGACATTCCTGGATTGCACTCATGTGCAGTCAGAATTCAAGTTGATTATGATGTAGTAACAGTTGTTTCTGTATACTTACCTCCGGGCCCAACGATCGTAATACAGAATGGCTACGTTCTGTTCAATCAAACCAATCTACCAATATCTAATCACTGGTGATTTTACGCCCATTCGCCCATTCTGGGAAAAGGGATGCCAAATAATAACCAGTAACCGTTTTATTGAAAACATAGTGGACTCCTCTCTTTACCTTCTCAACGACAGCAGTATTACTCGTATTCCAGACAACCCTAAACATAACCCTAGCGCCATCGACTATCATCATTCATATCTCCTGAACTAGCTGTATCTTGTGACTGACTGACACTTGATGATACATTAAATAGTGACCATCTACCTATTATGATTTCTCTTGAAAATATGAGACCTGTAACAGAAGATGTAACACATGACAAAGTTCCAAAATACTGTACAAAAATTTGCTAACTGGAATACATTTTCATATCTACTTAGTTCATTTAACATGAGCATAGAAAATATTGAGAATCAAGATGTCGATACGTTATATGATGATCATCTTCAGAATGCAGTACACTCTGCTTCAAAGGAATCAATTCCGACTGTAAAATCTGTAAAATCAAAAAAACATTTGGGTAATGTCTGGTGGAATGATATATGTCAACAGGCAAAACAAGAAAAAAAGAGAAAAAACAAAGGAATACAATAGAGAAAAAAATCCTAAGAAAAAAAAAAACTGAAAAACTCTTGAGAAAAAAAGAGCGAAGAATCACCAAAATTGAATAACTGCACAAGCAAAAACGGGGCAGTGTTGGTCATCTGTATGTCAAAATGAGGTATCAAACTATAAAGACATTCAAAAAGTCTGGACACAATTAAAAACAATGAAAAACGGAGTTAACCTTCCACATTGTCCGATTAAACTAAAACAATATCAATTTCCGTCAGGTTTTGATAAATCTGAAGCATTTGCTGACTTATTTGCATATAACAGTAGCATTAACAGCTTATCCTTGGACAAGAAAAAACACCGCGAACGTGAAGAAAAGAAAAACATCTATGATAGCCCAAAACCAACACAAAATCATTATCTAAATTCTGCTATAACATTGCAGGAAGTCAATGACTGTATTATTAATCTAATAAAAAGACATCAGTGGGACTAGATGGCATTTCAAATGAAATATTAAGTCATTTCCCGCAAAATATCATACAATTTCTACAATTGTTTTTTTTTCCAAAAAATGTTGGGACAGTGGCAAAATACCCATAATTTGGAAACACTCAATTATAGTTCCCATTCATAAAAAAGGAAAACCACTCAGTGATATAAACAGCTATCGACCAATATCATTAACATCTAACACATGTAAATTGATGGAAAAGATAGTGTTAAAAAGACTAATTCATCATTGCAATAAAAACTGCATCATTCCTATCAACCAAGCTGCATTCCAAGCAGGCAGATCTACAATTGAACACTTAGTAAAACTTACTACACACGTAAAACATCAATGTGCACGTCGTAAGAACATCCTCGCTACTTTTTTTGACATTCGTAAAGCCTATGAACAAGTGTGGCACAAGCGACTAAAATGTACAAATTAAGAATATCAGAATCAGTGGGAACATGTACAATTTTGTTAAAGATTTTCTACAAGGTAGACACATTCAAGCAAAAATAGGAAATACGTATTCCAACCCAAGACCTTTACAAATGGGTTTACCCCAAGGTTCAGTAATTTCCCCAATATTATTTAATATTTTAATCTCTGACCTCCCTAAAGGTCTTTCTAAAGATACTGAAGTGGCTCAATTTGCTGATGATATATGCCTATGGACAAAAGTGACAATGAAAAGAAATACACCATCAAGATCACTAAATTACATCAAAATAAAGTATCAACTTGATTTAAACAAGATCAATGATTTTTTAAATGTAAATGGTCTTTCGCTTTCCCCAGAAAAAAACAAATATGATTCTCTTTAATGCTGGTTACGATCCAGGACAACTTCCTACTTTCACATTGGATGGCATTGTTTTAAACTATGCAAAAAGTGTCAATTTTTTGGGTGTTATATTAAAGTAGTAAGTTATCTTGGAACGCTCATATTGAATACATTTAAACAAAGCAAGAAAGAGCTTGAATTTCCTAAAAATAATTAGCAAACAACCGTGGGGACAGGATTCGAAATCATTAACCATCTTAGCAACTGCCCTTATACGCTCAAGACTAACTATGCTCAAGAAGTATTTTTAATGCTGCCAAATACCTGTTAAATAAACTTCAGAGTACTGATTGCAAAGCTTATAAAATTGCCCTTGGGGTTCCACACATAATCTAACTTCGGGACGTATACTGAAGCAGGAATCTTACCTCTTGCAGAATTTCGGAAAGCTTCTACTTCAAAATTTATCTTAAAGAGCTTTTCACAAAACAATTTTAGCTCAGAAGAAGTATGTTTAAAATCGGAGGATTTTCGGAAAACGTGCCCAAAATATACTGTCAACAAGGTTTATTTACTCGTTTTCCTCCGATCTTCTAAAGGATACCAAAATAGATAAAAACAAAACATTGCCAAAAAAGCCCACGTATTCACCTATTCCAAAATGGGAACAAAGTAAAGCCTCCTTTGATATAGATTATACAGATGTATCAAAAAAGAATTGTCCACATACCTTAAGAACATCTGTTTACACTCATTTAGAAAGTAACTACAATCACCATTTGAAAATTTTTACAGATGGCTCAGTGCTAGAAAATGATAACACAGGAGCAGCCTTCATAATCTCAAGTTTCAAAATAGAAAAGCTCTTCTATCTTGGTAAGCAGTTATCGATATTTAGTGCCGAATTAATTGCTATACTTAAGTCGTTAGATTTCATCCTAAATTTTCCAATAAATAATCCCAAATTATGATAGGTGTTGATTCTTAAGCAGCAATCCACTCGATTAAATCTGCATGTCCTTCAATGCGACTTGATATAATATTAGAAATTCATCATTTCATTCATATTTTTATCCATGAAAGGCATTACTGTTACTTTTTGTTGGATCCCATCTCATTGTGGTATTGTACCCAACGAGCGCGTAGATCAACTTGCAAGAAAAGCAGCGCAAAATGTCAATTACGCAATACCACTTAACATTCCATTAGATTTGAAAGAATATTTTTCGATTATAAATTCAACGTCAAGAGAAAAAGTTAAAACATTACTGATGAATCAGACGTCCAATATTATCACAACTGTGTAAAGTTTAGTGATGAGTACATGGGGAAAACATACAAAAACAAGTATCTTCCTCGTCTAGGGAGATTGGAAGCTTAATGCATAGATTTCGTTTGAACGCATTGAAAACAAAATATTGTCATAACGTTAAATGTATGTGTGGGGAAACCATAAGTATCAGTCATTTACTAATCCAATGCCCAAGAGCAAGAGAACTCTTTACAAATTCGGGTATTGATGGTTACACTAATGGATCGACTTCTTTACCTTTACCACGTATTTTAAACAGTTCTTGTATTCTTGAGTCAGTTTGCAAATGTTTGTTAAGTAGTTCAATTGGCCTGTATCTTTAGATCTTATCTCTACTCAGTTCATTTGGTTTGATTAAATGGAAGAGGGATAAAAGGGAGGAGGGGGGGGGGGGTGTTCATATTCTATCATTAACGTATTAATACACTCAATCACTTACATACTTCATTCACCCACACATAAAACTGTCTGAATCACTGTCGTGGAAGGACATTATACCGACGACAACACACACACACACACACACACACACACACACACACACACACACACACGCTCACACACACACACACGCGCGCGCGCAGGCAGACAGGCACTTACGCACACACGCACTTACGCACTTACGCACGCACTTACGCACTTACGCACGCACGCACGCACACACACACACACACATACGCACGCGCGCGCGCGCGCGCCCCACACACACACACACACACACACACACACACACGAAATTGGATTTGTGCAGTTTTCATATGCATTTCAACAACAGCATAATTTACGCAAATAATACAAGTTTAGGTACGCCGTATAATAACAGCGCTTTTGTTTTGTTTCGTGTCTTTTCTTCACCATTGGGAAGTGTCAGGCCTTTTACTAGCATCGTTGTTGTTTGTATTCCATGTTTTTAAACGGTGTTTGCATTTGATTTAGACTACAGACTTCAAGAAATCTAAATCTGGTATTTGTAACAGCACACATGCATCCATACAAATCCATACGTATAAACTGATGTTGTCACGCTCACAGATGGAACGAGGACAAACCTTCTAAGTAGAAAACCTGCTATTGGTAAAGGAAGTGTCAGTACCATCTGCCCAGGGGTGGACTATTTCCTGAACCAGAACTACACAGATGACACGTTCCTGTGGGTCAATGCATCGGATTGTGAAAACAATTTACCAGAGTTTGCAGCACCTGAGGGTGTGGTGTATATGGGGTGTGTGAGGGGGACCACCTTTTACTGTAAAATGTCTGTACAGGCCATGCATGGCGGTCTACGGGTTCATCTGAAACGCTTAGAATATGAGTGCAGTTCCAGTCAATGGAATGTAGGTATTAGCTATATAGCAGACAGCACGTTACATGGATCATTTATCAGCTGCATGTGGCATTCTTTGCAAGAATTGATATTTGATGTAGGAAATTATGACTTGCGTCTATTTACCAAAAATAATCCCATGGTAAATTTGTCTATTGAAAACATGACAAAATCTAACTTTATTGTGAAACACATCACGGACCACTCCGGATATATTGTTGTGACAGAACTTGCAACCATGAGGTGTGATTATTGTTGTAGACATCTTGATCTGGAAATAGCACCAAGATCTGCCTTACTTCTAAGCATTCTACTATCATGGTTTATCCTCGACACATCCCATTGCATTTCTATTCGGTTCACTTGCGGAAACCAAAAGATGGCCGGGAAATGTGTTACAGCAGTTCACACCGGATTTGACGATCGCGCACATCTTCTGTGTGTATCATCTGCTCGAATTAGTCATATACAACAGTGTAAATGCGAAACCGCTCGCTATATTAAAGCATATTTCTCTGTCATGTCTGAGAGCGATGGACCTCAGAAGCTGCCTGGTGGTGGTTTGTTCAACTGCTCTGGTGGCCATTACACTAAATTCCAGGATCACTTGCACTGTAACCTAAAAGCAGAGTGTGAGGATGGGCGAGATGAAACAGAACACTGTTCGTTTAGCAGTTCTGGCTGTCAAGGGTTGGTGGCTTCACGTAACAAATGCTACCTATTGATTAAAACGAATTTGGCTTTCACGTCTAAATCTTATGCTGAATATGGCTGCCAGGGAAGAAGTGCAAGACTCGCTTCCATAAGAAGCATGAAGGAAAAGGAAGAGACTCGCTGCATATCTTTGAAACTTACCAAAGTTTTGTTGTTCTTGTTGGGTTCACAACAGGATGGCACTCCCAACCTTTTACGTACAGGAAACTTAGTATGTGGTCTGACAACACTGTGGCCTACAATGTGGATCACTTCCGGTTCTACATAGGTGAAAAGGGTTCAACAGAGTATGTGCTTAAATCAATGAAGCTCGAAACTCCTTTCATGGGTTTTATGTTAGCATATCTTGCTTTGTGTGAAGGGAAATCACGAGAAACTAATGCGCGTCCCCCTTGTGTTTTACTGACTGAATCAGACTCGACTTCATTAATGTTCACAAACACTCGTCAGTTTTTATCTGTACGCTCTGACGGCCATTTCTTGCATCAATTCTTGATGTGTAATCAACACAGTTATTCTGGTAGTACAGCGACTTCACAGTGCTACGTGTTAGCAGACATGAATGTTCCCCATAACACTACAAAGAGTGTTGCAGAAAAGGCAGATAGTGTCATGTTTACATGTGATGATGGTAACAAGAATGTGCATTTGACTTTACTGTGTGACTTTAAAGAGGACTGTCTAGATGCCAGTGATGAGTCATTCTGTGAACACCCCTCATGTTCTAGTTTTCAGTGTTTGAGAGGCCAGTGCATTTTAGACAGTCAAATCTGTAATGGATTTTCTGATTGTCTTGACGACGATTTTGATGAGAGAGTCTGTCTGAGAACCGAAGATTTTATCAGTGCTGCAAGTACACAACGCATGCATATCAACTTAGATGGCATGGGCTACTTCACTCAAAAGAAGATAAGAGATGATGAGCCATGTCCAGAGAGTCATTATCGTTGCACAGCAGAGTGGCTGTACTGTCTCCCTGTCTATACCCAGTGTAATGGATTGTCTGACTGTGTTTATGGAGAAGACGAACAAGACTGTGGGAGGGAAAACCTGTCCTGGGTTTTATCAATGTCAAGATTCCAGAGTGTGTGTTCATGGAGATCATCTGTGTGATGGCTGGGGTCAGTGTCCACTGCAGGATGACGAATTGATGTGTGATGTGACCTGTCCGGAAAGTTGTCTGTGTCAAGGTCATTCTTTCTTATGTAGCAAAACGTTTCCTGCTGAAATGTACCCTGAACTTCGTTTTGTGAATGCTACAGGCACGGGAATGTTGTTATCGCTTTTTGTTACAAATGTATATTTGATTCGATTGATTCTGTGTGACTGTTCCATTTTCAATATTTCATACACTGAACTTTACAACTTACAACACCTTGATCTGTCCAATAACCACTTAATTAGGCTTCAAGTGGCTGACATTCTCCATTTATCAAACCTAGCAACACTGTATTTGGCAAACAATCCCCTCAATCAAATTTCAAATCAACTGGGGAAGCACGTTAATTATGGACTCAGACGCGTGAGTTTATCAAATACGCATTTCAATATTGTCAATACTTTATTATCTATGTATTTGTATCAGGTAAAATGGCTTAATTTGTCCTTTCTGTCATACGAATCATTAACCCTACAGGCTTTACAAATGTTCCACAACTGACTGAAGTCGATATACGAGGGAATCCAGTTGAAACCTTTCCGTGGGAATCTTTGTCAGAAATCGTACACGTGAAAACATTCTTTTCATCAGACTACAGATTTTGCTGTGATAACCTACTTCCCCCTCGTTCAGCCAGATTAAGATGTCTAGCACCTCACTCCATACTTGCTTCTTGTAAAAGTCTTCTTCCATCTGTTCTATACAGATTTTTCTTTTGGTCAACGAGTGTGTTTGCCATAGTAGGTAATTCAGCATGCTTTGTAGCTTTAATTGCGTTCAGTAAAATGTTTGACAGAAGCTTTGCAGGGGCTTTAGCACACTTGCAGTTAGCTAATGTGTGCATGGGATGTCACGTGGGCATTAGTATTGTAGCAGATGTGATGCTGCATGGGACGTACATCCAAACAGAAAAAGAATGGACCCATAGCATCATCTGTAAATTAAGTGGCTTCCTATGCTTTGTGTCCAACAAAGTGTCCATGTTAATGATTATGCTCATGACTTTTGATCACCTTATAATCCTTTGCTTTCCTGCTAAATCAGTAAGACCCGATAAACCATTTATAGTCACAGTCTGCTCTGTAGTATGGATTGTCGGAATCGTGATTTCAGTCATACCATTTCTTCCTGGTTTGTCACACTGGGGTCTGCATGGTCAGTCTGGTTTGTGCCGTCTGGCTCTCTTCACTCATTATAATAATGTCCAAACCTTTAAATGGTTTCCTGTTATTTTGATTAACAATTCCGTTTTCTTCTTAATGATAGTGGGGTTTCTTGTCGTGATTCACCGTCGATTACCAAAGTACAGAATCCAACTGGATCCCAGTAAAAGGTCAGTGTACCTTTCATCCCACTTGGCGACAAAGATCGCAGTTACAAACGCCGTTTGTTGGCTGACATTTGGCCTGGTTTTGGCGATGACCTCAGCCGGTTTCACTGATTTCAACAGCATCTACAAAGCCCTGGTTGTCTTCATGATACCACTCAACTCTGCTCTCTGTCCATTGATCTTTGTGTGGACTGTGCTAGCAGAGAGATATGGACAAGCTCAAGAAGAGAAGGTACTGAGAATGTTAAATCACGGAAGCAATTTCTACCAGCAAAATGATGACGAGACCAAACTACTACTACTGCAACTACTACTACTACTACTACTACTGCTGCTGCTGCTGCTGCTGCTACCACTACTACTACTACTACCACCACCACTACTACTACTACTACTACTACTACACAGACGACATGTTCTTGTGGGTCAATGCCTCAGACTGTGAAAACAATTTACCACAGTTCACAGCACACCAGGGTGTGGTGTATGGGGTGTGTGAGGGTTCCACCTTTTTGTGTGTAAAATGTGTGCACCGCATGTCTGTTGGTATACGTGTTCATCTAAAGCGATTTGAATATGAGTGTATTCCAAGTCATTGGGCAGTGCATATTGATGATAGAGCAGAAAGTATCTACACGGGATGCTTTGGGAATGGTATGTTACATTTTTTTTTTTATTTCTAAGAAACAGACTTACGTTTATGCTGCAATAACAGTCCCGTGGTCAGCTCGTACACTGAAAACGTTGAAGAAAATTAATTATATGTTATATCACAGAATACTCAGGAGACATTGTAGTGACAACATTAGTATCGATGCAAACATAAACAACTAAGGCACCATCATCTAGAGATACCACCAAGACCTGCTTTTCTTGTTAGTATCCGACAATCATGGAGTACGTGCAGCGAGTTGAGTTGTATTCACATGCACTTTGAACGAAAACAAAAAACCCTCAGATACAACGTAGAAATGTAATAAACAAATTTACACACTGGAACTCACAGCCCAGCTCATCTTCTGGCTGCATCATTCGTTTGGATTTTCTACGGATAAATGTAGGGATGTACACCTCGCTATGCGAAAGCGTATTTTTTCGGTTATTTCTGAAGGACCACAAAAGCTACCTGGTGGCTTGTTTCACTGTTCTGTTGGCCATTCCATTAAATTTCAGGATCACGTGCACTGTGGCATACAGCCAGAGTGTGAAGATGGACGGGATGAAACAGAACACTGTTCTTTCTGCAGTTCTGGTTGTCATGGCTTGGTGGCTTCACGTAACACATGTTACATACTTATATCAGCAAAGGATACTTCTTACACGACTAAATCTCACTTTAAACAAATGGAAAGAAATGATCACACAGAGATAAATACTTTTTTTTTTGGTTTAGTAATTACATTAAAATCAAAATAATCTTCTAAATTCATTACTTGTGATGAAAGTCCTGAAACTGAACGAAACAATATTGAGACAGATATGATCGTCTTTACTGATCTAACAATTAACAAATTCTAATTGTTTCCCCTAGAATCTCCCCTTCTCCCTCTATTCTCTGCCCCCCCCCCCCCTCCCTCCTTCCCAATACATGTATCTATCCCAGACTAGGACTCCGATTACCTCCATCACAGCCTCATTCACACCCTCCAGGCTATTTAGAATTACTAATTCTTGTTAAATGCCACCAGAATCATCCGCCCCCACCCCCAACCCCCCTCCTACGATCTCTCTGTTTTTTTTTGTTTTCTGTGTGTGTGTGTGTGTGTGTGTGTGTGTGTGTGTGTGTGTGTGTGTGTGTGTGTGTTCTCACTTCATCCACGCACGCAGAAAAGAAACTTAACTCACAAGATTAATATCTTCATTACCCTGACATCCATTAAATCTTTACATTGAAGCAAAAGCTTAGTTATTTAACTAGCCAACTTCTAGCTTAGTTTACTTAACATTCTTAAACATACAAACATGTGCACATAGTAAACCGTGCAAAAAACTGAGTCCACTGATAATGAAAATATTGTTACAGCACATTATCCAATCACACTAGGAAAAACAAGTTTGTGCAGACCCATGCGCTCATGTCCAGTCTGTTTTGATAAGATGGTGCAGATGATTGAAAAAAAATCAGAACACACACACACACACACACACACACACACACACACACACACACACTCACGCACGTACGCACGCATGCACAGACGTAGGGGAGGGATACTCTACGAGATCGTTTTCAGAAGATAGTATCATGTCACCATTTAAGTGACACAAGTGCCAAGAATCATATTTCTCAACGGAAAAAAATAAAAAAACATCCGGGAGGAGAAGGAGGAGATACCAACAGCAAGAACAGAATGAACTCCTGGGAAAAGTAAAGACTGCCCTATAGACGTTGAACGGTGATTATTCGTCATTGAATTCAGTTGTGACGCAATTATTAATTGTAAAAAGAACAACACATTTTTTTTGTCTGAATTAATGTCCCCCTCGCGTATTCTGTTCGTTTTATGTGTGTACAGATACGTCCAAAACCATATATAAAACTAATGCAGGGCAATTTAATAGAAAAAATAATACGAAATGAAAAAAAAATAATAAAGCTGAAACAACAAAGCCATAAAAAGGCCTATGTAGTTTTGTTACATCAAGTTAAATGTAACACATGAGAACACTCATCAACTGAAACAGACGTAAAAAGCCACACCAAATTTCTGCGACAGTAGACTTCAATGGTCAATTCAAAGCACACAAAGCACTCTTTCAAAGCGCTTGCAGAGATTTCTGATGTAGATTTTTTTTCTTTGCTGAAGTTGATCAGAGGCCCGGGAAACAGCGGCTTGTAAGACAGCCACATCCTGCTTGTTGGGGAGACAACTGTGTAAACCACAACTGTTGTCTCCATCATGGTGGCAGCTGCCGAAATCTCCACGTCTGAGCCCCATGACCCAGCTCCAGTGTGTTCTCATTGAGATATTCTTCAAGATTTTGTCCCAAGTCTCTGGAGAATGGCTCATGATGTACGCACAAAAAATCTACGATTTGTGCTCGACTTTCTTTGTGGAAGTGTTGTGTCCCACACACTTCTAAACTCAAGGCACGATACAGGTACAGTTGCCATCCCCAACTATATTGCTGACATCTTTGGGGGCTGTCAGGACTGCCTGCTGTTTCCGTTCTGGCAACATGCAGGGCCTGGGAGACCAAGCCGTGCACATTGTCGCGCACGCCAGCATGCATTTGTTGGAACGAATGCTTGTGAGGAAGACTCTCTCGTCCCCTATTTCCTCCCGTTTTCTCCAACCCCCTTGTCTGTCGCCCCCTTCTATGTCTCTTCCTCCTCTCTTTCCACAGTCTCCTTCATTCTTTCTTTTATTTCTCCTCTGTGTCTCTTTCTCTTCTCTCTCTCACAGTCTCCTTCACTCTCTTTGTCACTGTCCTCTGTGTCTGTTTCTCCTTTCTCTCCACAGTCTCTGTCACTCTCCTCTGTGTCTGTTTCTCCTCTCTTTGTACAGTTTCCTTCACTCTCCTCTATGTCTCGCTCTCCTCTCTCTCTCCACAATTTCTTTCGCTCTCTGTATCACTCTCCTCTATGTCTCGTTCTCCTCTCTCTCTCTCTCCACAATCTCTTTCGCTCTCTGTATCACTCTCCTCTATGTCTTACTCTCCTCTTTCTCTCCACAATCTCTTTCGCTCTCTGTATCACTCTCCTCTATGTCTCACTCTCCTCTCTCTCTCTCTCCACAATTTCTTTCGCTCTCTCTGTATCACTCTCCTCTATGTCTCACTCTCCTCTCTCTCTCTCCACAATTTCTTTCGCTCTCTGTATCACTCTCCTCTATGTCTCGCTCTCCTGTCTCTCTCTCCACAATTTCTTTCGCTCACTGTATCACTCTCCTCTATGTCTCGCTCTCCTCTCTCTCTCCACACTCGCCTTCGTTTTCTCTGTTACCATCTTCCTCTCTCTGTCACTGTCTTCTTTCTCCCAGTCTTTGTCATTTCCACACATGTACTTTCTCTGTTGTCTTTCTGGCCTTGCTTCAGTTTTTTTTTTTTATTCCTACTCCTCTGATTCTCACATCATTTTCTCTCAATTCTAGCTGGTATTTTCTCGCTTTCACTCCCCACGCCTTCCTCTCTCTTTGTACCTTTCCTTAAAAAAAAAAAAAAAAAAAAAAAAACTGATCGATTGTAGTTTGAGTCATAACATTGGCCACATGGCTGTTGAGACTCGCTGTAAACTCGTGGAAGTGGTCCAGGAGACTCTGGGACCCACGGGTGTGCATACAGTAGATGATGGTTTTGTGCACATAATCCAGTACCTCTTTGTAGGTGATACACGCTCTGGCCCCCCACAGTCATCATGCTCGGAATCCGAGTCAGAATGGTCACTGACTGCTGCTGTGTGATGGAGTTGATGATGGCTGTGGGTAGTGTGATGTGTTCTTTGGTGTCGCCTCGCTGCTTGATGTCTGAGGATCTGTATCAATGTCAAAATAATCCTGTGTTTAATGTCCCATTCACTGCACAGTCTGGACAGAAGTGGTTCTGGCTCTGCATCTTCATCGCTGGAACATGCACTTGGAACACTGCTGGAAGAGGTGGTCACAAACCCTGCCTTTCTAAAGCAGTTTTTTTTTTATGGTGGTGGGCGGCGTAACACGATCCCACGCCTGTTTCAGTGTTGCCATGGCCTCGAGAAGAATGATATGAAACTGGTGTGAAAGATTTCTTTCGGTATTCCAACATCCAGATTTATGACCAGTTTCGATAGGTTGGCTGTACTGTAGTGCACCTTTACATTCTGTATGATCCCTTGATCAAGTGGCTGCAGCTTTGTTGTGGCGTTGGGGGTAGGAACAACAGCTCCGTGGCCTTCAGATGACGATGAAACTTTCCATGTGCAGAGCAACTGTCCATCACCAGCAACACTTTCCGCTTTGCATTGTTAGATCAAATTTTGCCAACCGGTTCTTAAATAGCTCTGCAGTCATCCACGCCTTGACGTTAGCATCGTATTCAACAGGCAGCGTTTTGACACCCGTGAAACACCGTGGCCTCTTAAAACCGTCCTCCTATGGTGAAGAGTGGCATTTTCTCAGAGCCATCCATGTTCGTGCAGGCAAGGAATGTGATTCTTTCCTTTGATTTCTTGCCACCAAAGCATTTCTCATATTTGAACGTCAACGTCTTGTCTGGCAAAAGACGCCAAAAGAGGCCACTTTCATCAGCGTTGAAGATGTTTTTTGCTTAGTATCAAAGCAGGGTAGGTATTAACACGCTCCCAGTCCATGCGTTTGTAGCTCATTGTCTTGAAAACGATAGCATGTCTCTTTTTGAATCTGGATAGCCAGGCATTTTTCCAGTGCCAGTCTGGTGTGCCCAAATTCTGAGAGAACTCCTCTGCTTTCTGCTTGAGAATCGGACCACTAACAGGAACATGAGCTGACCTGCATTGGAAAAGCAGTCAAGAGCTTGGTCGGTGCCCTGGTGCAGCATGGCGAACTCTGCTTTCTGGAGTCAATCTCGGTGCTGAAATACAGCTTCTTGTATTTCTCGCGGTCCTTCATGATAGTTGACAATGTGTTGGGCGGAATGTTCAACTCTACTGGCTTTTTTCCGCTTCTTCAAAGGATTTCTCTCCATTTCACGAATTAGATCCAGTTTGCACTTCAGGGAGAGCGTTTTTAGTGTACGTTCAGCCATGGCGAACTATGATCGCAGAATGAGTCGTATGGCTTCATTATTTGTCCTCATAACAAAAGTCAGCAGTATCGGGGCACTTTTCTTTTTTAATGGGGAAAAAGTGACTTGAATAGATCCAGATTTTGGCCTACATTCACGCAAAAA